>CAKNYM010048742.1:121791-143884 GCA_932195095.1 Andricus curvator
CTCTCGATAAATTTCTTGTGAGTCCTTTTCCTGCAAATCTCGGTAAGACCAAGTTTGCAGAGAAATTGTAGGAAAAATCAGAGCTTCCCTGCATTTGCCTGCAAGTGTTTCTCTCTACATGGTATTTTTTCCTTCAAATCTCCGTTACATCTAATTTGCAGAGAGTTTGCAGAACGAAGCAGACTTTTTCTGCTGCTTTCTGCAAGCAGTTCCTCTCGATAAATTTCTTGTGAGTCCTTTTCCTGCAAATCTCGGTAAGGCCTAGTTTGCAGATAAATTGTAGGAAAAAGCAGAGCTTCCCTGCATTTGTCTGCAAATGTTTCTCTCTACATGGTACTTTTTGTGCAAATCTCCGTTACATCTAATTTGCAGAGAATTTGCAGAACGAAGCAGACTTTGTCTGCTTCTTTCTGCAAGCAGTTCCTCTCGATAAATTTCTTGTGAGTCCTTTTCCTGCAAATCTCGGTAAGGCCTAGTCTGCAGATAAATTGTAGGGAAAAGCAGAGCTTCCCTGAATTTGGCTGCAAATGTTTCTCTCTATATGGTACTTTTTCCTGCAAATCTCCGTTACATCTAATTTGCAAAGAATTTGCAGAACGAAGCAGACTTTGTCTGCTTCTTTCTGCAAGCAGTTCCTCTCGATAAATTTCTTGTGAGTCCTTTTCCTGCAAATCTCGGTAAGGCCTAGTTTGCAGAGAAATTGTAGGAAAAAGCAGAGCTTCCCTGCATTTGTCTGCAAATGTTTCTCTCTACATGATACTTTTTCCTGCAAATCTCCGTTACATCTAATTTACAGAGAACTTGCAGAAGATAGACAGAGAAATGCCGAGATTCTCTGCCAGACCAAATTAGCAGAGGAATTGGAGAGTTTTGCACATAAAAGAAGGAAGATTTATCTGCATTTATCTGCAAACGTGATTGCAGAAAGGCTGCGGAAAAAATACAGGAAGATTTTTCCACCAGGGCAGGGAAAGGATAAGTGGCTTGTCAGGATGTGGCTCCATATATAAGGGGCCACGAGAAAAAGCGCCAAGGGCATGCATAGCCGTCAAGGGTATGGATGCGATCTTGGTGCCTAAGTTCTGCTCCAGAGATCTCACCAACCCTGGGGGGGAGGGAGGGTTACACTGCTGCAAAAGATTTCCGACCAATCAACCTAATATCTTTTATCCTAAGGAAGTTGGAGAAGCTGGTCGAGAGATACATTAGGGATGAGCTGCTCTTGGCCTCCCCGCTGCATAGAGGGCAGCATGCTTTTCAGGCAGGCTGCTCGGTAGAAACTGAGCTTCATGCTGTTGTGGCAGAATTGGAGCAGCAGTTGGAACAAAAGGGGTATGCTGTGGGCTCTTTCTTGGATATAGAGGGTGCTTTCAGCAATACTCCTACAGAAGTCATCTGTCGAGAGGCTTTGAGATGTGGCGTGCCGTACCAGCTAGTATGCTGGATAGGAAGCATGCTACGCCGGAGAAGACTCGAAACCAGATGTGGTGAAGGCCTAGTAAGGGGGATAGCTCCACGGGGTTGCCCACAGGGGGTGTCCTGTCACCCCTCCTATGGTACATTGTGGTGGACGGCATTCTTCGAAGGCTAAATAAAGAGGGGTACTATACTGAGGGATATGCGGATGACTTTGTTATCCTAGTCAGGGGGGCTCATCTGGAAACGTTGCCGGGTCTTATAAGGTCGACGCTGCGCATCGTAGAGCTCTGGTGCGATAGCTCAGGGCTCTCGGTAAATCCGGAAAAGATCAACCTGGTCATTTTCACGAGAAATGATAAAGTTCCGAAAGTTGACGCTCCTGTATTCTGTGGTGGGGAGTTGACGTTTTCAGATTCAGTTAGATATCTGGGAGTAATTCTAGATAGCAAGCTGAACAGGGCAAAGCACCTGGAGGCCCAATGCAGGAAATTTGTCATGACCTTTTGGATGTGCAGGAGAGCCTTTGGGTTGACGTGGGGTCTAGGGCCTAAAATGCTTGCATGGCTCTACTCTGCTGTCCTAAAACCCAGGCTCCTACATGCGGCCGTGGTCTGGTGGCCACGGGCGTAACTTAAAACAATGCAGGACAGGCTGCGAAGATTACAAACGCTACCATCTAGGGGTTTTACTGGAGCAATAATGACTACGTCCACAGCGGCGATAGGATTCATGCTCTGTGAGGAACCCCTACATGTTGCCATAACTGCTAGAGCAGCACACGCAATAGGCCGCCTGGAAAGAGCAAATAGATGGATGAGGCATGATAAAATAACAAAACGCTTCAACTTCGCCAAAGCTTTCCGCGTCTGCATTCCGAGCAGGGAGCTGTGGAAAGCAAATGGTAACCCGCTCCTCCAAGGGGAAATCTGGTATACGGATGGCTCCAGGGGAGAGAGAGGGTCAGGAGCAGGAATTTATGACAGCAAGAGGGGAAAAGGGATAAGGATCACACTTGGGCGACATGCTACTGTCTTTCAAGCGGAGGTCCTGGCCGTCGTTCGCTGTGCTGAAACACTAATAGAAGAAAACGCTGCTGGCAAACAGATTACGATACTGCAATAGGGAAATCAGACATAACATCAGAACTGATTTGGAAATGCAAAATGGCATTAAACCAACTTGCAGAAAGAAACAAGGCGGACCAGTTGGCAAAACGCGGCGCAGCGAGTGAATACATAGGACCGGAACCGGTACTGGGAGTGGCGTCTTGCTGTGTCGGAATGGCCATTAAAAGCTGGATCCAAACAAAACACCGGGAATACTGGGAACAAATCCAGGGTTGCCGTCAGGCGAAATCCATCCTGGGTTATACCTATAGGATGGACAGAGCTAGGTAAATCCTGGGCTTACCCAAGAAAGATATAAGAACAGTGGTACGGCACGTCAAGAGGTCTGGGGTTGACTGCTCAGAGTGAATATGTGAGGGTGTGGCACAATAGGCTTTATAGCTTGAGCGCCAGGGGAGCTCTCCATGGGCTTCCCGCCCGTTTTAAACTAACTAACTAACTACAAAAGAAGATAATAAGCGGTATTAAAATGAAAATAAAACGATGAATATCTCAATTAAGTCAAAAGTTATAGGGATTAAAAAAAACATTGGGGGTTTATGAAAAACAAAACACAAAATTCAAATATGACAATATGTTTTTTTTGTAAGATTTAGTTTATACGTTTTTTAAATGAAGAGTTGCAGTACAAAGCTAGATAACCGAAATTTTTGGCAAAAATGAGTTTTTTTAATTAAAAATTATTAAAAAATCAAGTACGTGTTGTTAAAAGATTTGTTCAAAATCTCATTTTTATTGTAGTAATAAAAAGATTGGTAATTCTTAACCAGATAACTGACTCTATGTTCACGTCTGCTGTCTTCTTTTTTTTACATGCCTAATCTCTTTTTTTTTTAATTTTTTTGTGACAATAATTATCTTCCTAAAAGTTTTTAAATACTGTAAAATCATAATATACTTCTTTTTCAAAGAAAAAACTCTTAAATAAAGCTATTTGCCATGTTGTTCGCACCAAAATACCGTAATCAAATTCGAACATAAAATGTTAAATCTTCATCTTCAACTAAAAGCCACTTTTATAACTTTTACAGCAGTTACAGTACGATACCGCCATATTAAATCTTTATTTTCCCGGAACAGAATAAGTTTTTTCTATGAAAACTTTTTTATTCTTAATCAGCCTCCCCATACTTCGGGAGCAAGTTTTTATTGTTTTCAAAAATTGAAAAATAGATTTTTAGTCGGGCGGGCAGTTTTTTTTTTAACTGAAAATCGCACTTTTTATCGTGATCATCAACCGAGCCTGTTTCTTTTTGAGGTTCCTGTCACATTAAAATTGTAAACTTCCACATTTTATTTCTCGGAACTGGCAATTTTTTTAAATTATACTTTTTTGGCCTCAATTCAGAAACACTTCAATTTACAATTCTGTATACTGCAACCTTTCAAATAATGTTCCAGAAATAAAATCCAAAAATTATTTAACAAAAAAACCCGTCAACTTCACTTATCTATGTTTTTAATTTATTATACTATTATACTATTTATTATATTATATAATGTGCATTCTTATATTTGATAAAAATGTATAAATAATGACTAGCTTTTAGAAAAATTTTATAAAAGCTTTATTATTTAAAATTTTTCATTTTTAAGACTTCTAATTTCAGCTAGCCTTCGGTTTGATGTTCAAGTTCAACTTTGAATTTAGAATATTAATTTCAGGTTCCAGTATTTTTTATCTGGAACCATTTTTTTAACTGAAATGTTCCAATAAATTATTTGTAGTAGCTGCTTTTGTTTTTACTTCCAAATTTTCACTAAATAAGATTAGTATAACTATAATCATTAGATTATTTTTTCTGCTGGAAAATTGTACTAAAATTTAAATATTTTTTACTTGTGATACATCTGAAAGTAATAAATCCTTTAAATTTTGGAGCTTTACAATTTAAACATAAATCACAAATTAAATGAATACATATTTAAATTAAACATTTAACTATTAAAATTTAAGTATTATTATTACGCATTTTTAAATCCACATATTCATATGAATTGTGTAAAACGAAAAAATATTCCTCCGTTAGCCATAGCTTTTCAGCGAAAAAGCTTGGCTGAGATTTTGTCGACAAAATCCAAGCGATACATTAGCGTAATTAGCTAGAGCGTGCGGTTTAGATTTATATTGTTTAAGTACGGTTTGAATCCCCAGTGGGTGCGATTTTCATAGCGTTGTGCGTGCGATTATGTTTGTAAGTGACCGTGCGTGCAATTGCGTAACTTCAAAAATAAATTAAGTGCAGTTATTATATATAAAACAGATTTTTTTTGTAAATGTATTTATTTGTTTCGAGCTGCTGTAATGGATACGGCAATATGGGCCGCGGAAATATTCCGCATATAACCGGATAAAAACCAGACAGAAAAAATTGTATACACCGACTAAGTTCCGTATAGAACCGTATTAAAAGTCGGACACAAAAACCGTATAAGTATCCGGATAGAATCCGGTGAAAACCGTATAGGGCTTTACTGGAAACCGAAGATATTTCGTACAGAACCGGATAAAAAACCAGATAGAAAAAATTGTATACATCGACCAAGTTCCGCATAGAACCAGATTCAAAACCAGACACAAATACTGTATAAAAATCCGGATAGATGCGAAGAAATTTCGAATCCTATCCGTCTCTATCGGATCCTATATGTCATTATAAGCAGGGACGAGAAGCTTTGGATTGAGATATGCAGGTGGATTCGTAATGAAATTATTCGGTGATGCAATAACATGGAGAACCCATAAACAACCGTATGTAGCTTTATCGACATGCCAAGCTGAATACGTTGCCATGAGTGAGGCGAGTCAAGAGATGATGGCAATGAGTAACTCTTTAAAATTAATTTTAAGTGATTCATTTTATCCCATGACTTTATGGTGCGATAATAAAGCCGCGGCGAGTAGCGCAGATACATGTGGAGGTAATACATTAAGACACATGACCAAAGTCAGAGAGGACTATGTAAAAGAATGTGTTGAAAGAAAACACATAATTATTAAATGGATAAGATCCAAAGACCAAATTGCTGATATATTCACAAAACCTTTGTCTTACGAATCACATCAGTATTTAGTAGGCGAGCTTATGAATAACAATCTTTAATTTTCATTTAATTAAATACGTTCATCTATTTGCAGGAGATAAGTAAGCTGCAGGATCATGTGAGAGGGAGAAAAATGCTATTACGAATATAGAACGGCGAGACCACAACGAGGAATCGGGAGGGAGTGAAAGAAGATAGGAGCGCCTAGCTCGTCTAATTCTCCGTCCTTTCATTCTCCTCTTCCTGAGAGGTTCCCCCACTTTTGGTACAGCTAGACCCTGTCGGGAATGGGACCACTTCTGTCTATGTTTTTGGCGAGTTCGGACAGGCGCGTTGACTATTACTTTTATATATTTATAACAATTCTTACAGAATATAGTTTGTCTTTAAAAGGATTTAAGTGACCTATTATTTATTGAACCCTGTACCCACAACATTTATATTCATGAATTGCATAAACAACCAATCCTTACTGAATTTACAATTAATTTTTTTAACTGTAAATTTATCTATTCTATTTTTAGTTGAAAACTGACTGTTTTTAGTTGAAAATTTACCTATTAAAATTTTAATTGAGAATTCATCTTTTTTGGTTGAGAGTTGAATTAATTTGTTAAACATTTATTTTATTACTCAAAGATTTAACTATATTGTTCAGAATAATTTTTTAACTGAAAATTTGACTATTCTTTTTAGGATGAAAATTTCTCTTTTTTAGTTACAAATGCAACCATTTGGTTGGAAATTCATGTACATAAAAATAGTATTCTTAAGATTTATGGATAAATTAAAAATTATTTTTTTAATGAGTAATTTATTTGAAGAGAATATTCACAAAGATTTCAAAAGATAATTTATAAGTTCATTGCTGTGACTCGGAAAAGCTTGAAAATTTGTGTACATGTAGAAGATGACATATGAATAGCACTTGCGAATTTTAAGCCACTTATCTGGATGTAAAAGAGCTTTCAGGCACCTTCAAAGTTGCCGGAAATTCAGGTAAAATTTCTTGATATTGATTTTACAGAAAAAAGTTTCAAAAAAAAGTTGGTCTACTTCGATTTTGTTATTTAATTTTTTAGAATAATATTCAGCTTCATTACAACCTTCTACGGTAATTAGAAGCTGAGAACGTGACTCTGTTTATTATTGTTTATAGGAGAATAAGTTATTATTTTACCTGAAAGTAGCTGACGCCAATTTGTTACGCAAGACTTACACTATTGATGTACTAATTTTGAGAACACCTTCTTTTGAATTGCTAAAGATATGCGCATAACTTGGTAAATATAAGCATTTGAATAAAATATCCTCAGTAATGTTGGAGTACACCTGCTGTGGAGTATCTTTTCTCTCTTGACAATTTTCGAAAAAATGACTTGCTGTACATAAAAGAAGGTTTTGATTTTTCTGGTATTTCTTTAATCGATGTTTTCTCTAAATGTATCAATTTGATCAAAAAATGATATAAGAATGAAAATATGCATCTTTCGAAGTAGACCAACTTTTTCCTGTAAAATCAATATCAAGAAATTTGACCTGAAGTTCCGACAACTTTGAAGGTGCCTGAAATTCAACGATCAAACGAACTTACCTAAGTGAAGTTCGATCGTAATTATACGACCGCCTCGTTCGAAGGGATTACTGTTGTAGTTTCGCTACTTCACGCCAGATCACCACAAATTTAAGAGCCAAAATTTTCCATCACCGCGCCCTCCCAGCGTCTACTAGTTGAGACTTCATTTAGTTGAGAGCTGTCCTGTAAATTGTCTGCATGTTCTTCCCGGTACCCGAAATAACTCGCGGGAGGGAAATAAAATATTTTTGGTAAAGGGTAGAAAAAAGATATTTTGGGAGGGAGTAATCCCTTCGAACGAGGCGGTCGTATTATTACGATCGAACTTCACTTAGGTAAGTTCGTTTGATCGTTGAATTATACTTCCCGCCTCGTTCTCGGGATTACTGTTGTAGATATTTAGAGTAGACAATTTACCAAACCTTTGTTTTTATTGTAGAAAAACACAGAACAATTTTTTGAATGTTAAGTTATCAATTTTCTCTCAGAACCGCATTACAGAACGTTTCATTAGCAGGTGTGATTGGTCGATTATAGAATCGAGCAAAGGTCGACGAAGTTTGGGACCAACCCACGGTATACCATTATACCATTAAGCCATTTCCCTTTCGGGGTAGGCGTGACACTACCCGATTCGGGTAGTGTTTCTAGGTTGATAACTTGTAGTAAATAACTACAAGTGTGGGCTCACCACACCCACGATGTGCCAACAGCACTCAGTTTTCTCGAATGGTCACCCATCCAAGTGCTAACCGCGCCCAACGCTGCTTAACTTCAGTGATCTGACGAGAACTGGTTTTTTCAGCGTGGTATGGCTGTTACGGTGCTTCTGATCATACTTAGATCCACTCCTTTTTTAAAGGCTGTAGAGGTTGCCGCATGCCTAACGCTGTGTGCGGTGAATTCTTCGCCAATGCCACATTGGGCCAAAACTGACTTGGTCCAGCGGCTAAGAGTTTGCGAACCTACTTCTTTATAGGGCTTTCTCGTAGCCAGGAACAGTTTTTTACAGTTAGTTTCTTTTCTTAGATGCTTAGTAACGAGAAGATAATGTTTTAAAGTTCTAGCAACACAAAGCTGCGGATTATCATTAAAAAATGGTAACATAAGATACGGTTGACAGGTTCCTACTCTAGAAGTTTTGATCAAAGCTTCTACTTTTATTTCTGCGACATTTTCTGATAATCTTATCAAATCAATATCTATGAGTGAGAAAGTTTGCATTCTGTGGCCTGTACCTAAAGCTAGAAGTATTATGAGTTTTTCTGACAATTTCTGTAAATTGAGTAACTCAAGTGGGTACCAAGAAGAAACTTTATCGAGGACAGGCGCGACGTCCCAAGTTTTTGCATACTTGGGGCGTGAGGGTTTTAACCTGTAAACCCCTTTGAAGAAACGATTCATGTCACTTTCCGTTACCTTTTTTGATGAGATGAGTGCTATTGCTGAACGCTCTGTGTTTAAGGTTCCATACAATGCACCGTCGTTGAAGGATTCGCCTAGGAATTCTAAAACTCTATTGGAGTGTTACTTAAATGGATTCAGGTTGTTGTTGTTACATAAATTCCACCATTTTCTCAGTGGTCCATCATATTGTTTCACTGTAGAATCTGCTAAAGAGGCCAATAGAACCTTTAATGCTGACTCTGGTAAGTTCCTTTGACGATAGCTTTCCCTGACAGCCATCCTGCAGCCAGGGTAAGTGAGGCTGCTAGTGGATGTTGACGGGACCTACAAGGGGACAAAAGGAGATTTGAACTTGGAGAAATCATTAATGGTTTTCCTATCAGCATCGACTGAAAAAGCGGAAACCATGGTTGTGAAGTCCACCAGGGAACGACGACAATACCGCAAGTCTCATCTGTCAGAATTTTCCGTAATGTCCTTAAGATCATGGAAAAGGGGGGGGAAAGCGTAAAAATTCCGATTTTTCCAAGAGATCGTAAAGGCATCGAAAGCCTCTGCGTCGGGGTTTCGAATCCAGCAACAAAAGATTGTGCATTTTGTGTTGGAAGTGGTTGCAAACAAATCGATGGTAGGGTTTGGAAAGGTTTGCAATATCTCTTCGTAGGCATTATCAGCTAACTCCCATTCGGTGTCTACGTTGCGAATCCGAGATTCCCTATCAGCATGAACGTTGTTTTTTGACGCAATGTATGACGCATATATCCAGAGTTTTCTAGACTCGCACCACTTCCAAATTTCTCTACTAAGAGAATGTAGATAGGGGTGTTGGATTCCGCGCATTTTATTTATGTAGGCAATTGCCGTAGTGTTGTAGATTCTTAATACAATCTCACAACTCTGCAGTTCGGGAGCAAAATTTTTAAGGGCCCAGAAGGACGCTAACAGTTCTAACCGGTTTATGCTCCAGGATTTCTCCTCTTCGTTCCAGAACCCATGGACTGATTCGCCTTTACAATAGGCCCCCAACCAGACTTTGAAGCATCAGAGAAGATTTCCTTCTCGAAAACAAATTGACATATTGGGCTTCGTGACAAATGTATGTTTTTGCGAAACCAAATCAAGTTAGGTCGTAGGGATTCTGGAAGGAACATGGATTCGTCATAATTGCCATCAGCTAACTTAAAGGCTTGAAACTTAGCCCGTTCTAGGGCTTTTGTGTAACCCATTCCATACGGTATTGCAGGACAACAAGAAATCAGGCTTCCAATTAGTTGGGAAAACTCTCGAATAGTGGAAGATTTTTTCTTCAGAAAGATTTCTATCAAAAAGGCTATTTTTTCTCTTTTGTTTGAAGGCAACTCTAACATTAGGGTTTCGGAAACGAAGGTGAACCCTAAAAAATTGCAACTTTTGCTCGGAATTAGGCAACTTTTATCATAATTAATTACGAATCCTAGTGATTGAAGAAGCTTAATGGAAGTTTGGACATTCTATAGACAATCTTCAAAAGTGGTGCCGAAAAAAAGAAAATCATCTAGATATACTACAGATAAGAGTCCCTTACTCCTCAGTGGGCTAACAACTGGCTTCATTATTTTTGTGAATACAAATGGACAAATGTTTAGCCCGAAAGGTAGACAATTAAACTCATATAAAGTGCCTTCGAAGGAAAATCTAAAAAATTTGCGATATCTTTTGTCTACTGGCACTAAGAAATAGGCATTCTTTAAGTCCAGGCTTGCCATATAGCAATTTTTCGTCATTAACTTGCAGGCAGTTCGAGCGTCTTCTAGCTTAAAGTGGGGTATTTCGATGAATTTATTCAAGGCCTTCAGATTAAAAATAAATCGCTTCGACTTATTTTTGCGATCGGTAAGAAAGTAAGGGGATAAAAATTCCCCATTTAAAGGTCTACAAGGACTGATAGCTCCCATTTCTAATAACTCGTCAATCTCAGTTCTTAGAGATGTAAGTTCCTCCTGGGCCCAAATTCGAACAGATGGAGCAGTTTTTTGCCATGGTTTCAGCTTGAATGGAATTTGGTAATCTTCTACGGACTGAAGGACAAAGGCGTCCATAGTAATCTGCTTCCAAGCGGGAAGAAAATTTCGCAAGCGACCTGCCATACTATCCTCTATTTCCGCTCCTGTCGCGCTGAAGGTCGAGGTGGCCGTCTCGTTTGCTGCCCTCGAGATGTCGGTTGAGATTTCTTGTAGGATGGTTGCTTCGTCTGAGCATGGTGGTTGTTGCTCGTCCACGAGGGCCGCTGGTCCCTCGTGAACGAGCTCTTCGAGTTTAAAGATCCAGAGCTTTGGTTATTGGGGGCCTTCTTTGAAGGTACTGGTGGTTTGATGGACTTGCTGATCTTCTCCAACGAGTTCTCTTCATTAATCTTCTCATTAAGATTATCCCCAAATAGGAAAGTGCCTCTGTCAGTTTTTTCCAGAATGCATTTAACCGATTTATTATAAGCGGGAGCGATGAATGCTCTTCGAGCAATCGTCTCCGCATGGTGCAGTTGTGCGATCAGCTTTCCACTATCGGAAAGATATTCGAGAAGTTTTACAACATCAAACCCATTATCTGCATTGTCAAGCAACATATTTATGCCCTGGCCCAAAGCTGACAAAGCTGACCCTGCCAGACGCTGGGAATTTTGAAAATGCTCGTCCCTTTTCACAGCTGACTCTCCCATTGACAGCAGCATAACCGGGTTGACTTCTGGAGCATCCAAAAAATATTCCCTTTTCGAGGATATTTCTTTGATAAATCATCTTTTTCTTCTTTTGGAAGGCCTGACCTTAGCCAGAAGTCCCATCTCGAAACCAGCTCTGGATTCAATTCAATATCTCCGGCACTAAGAGTGGTAGGATTTTTTTTTCAACGCACCTAACCTCTTTTCATCGACCGCCGCCATGTTGTTTTCTTCGATGATAGGAGTCCCGTTTGAATCGACATTTTCGCTATGTTGCTCGCTATCTTTACTTGTCCCTTCCCTTGATAAGGCTCCTGTAAAGACATCACTGGATTAGTCCTGTACCTTTGTACAGGCTCTACCAGGTTGAGGATCGGCACGTATCTCATCTCTAGTATGAGCCTGGCCGTCCGAGTTAGTCCACGAGGAAGAAACTCAAAAAAAAAGGACTTACCATTATATGGTTCAAGCGATGCATCTCGAGAACGGGATTCATGACTTCTAGAAGAACTCCGGGATCGTGAAGAAATGCGTGATGAGCCACCAGATCGACGTTTTGAAGAACGAGATGAGCTAGGTGACTCGTATCTTGAACGTCTATGTTTCCGATCTTTTGTAACTATTTCTTTTAGTTTTTTCACTTGACGGAATAAATCTTTTAGGTCATCTTCGTTGAAAGAAGAATGCTTATGTTTATGACCCATGCCGTAAATAATCAACACTAAACACTTGGCTCTTACGTGTGAACGTGTCAGACACAAAGAAACGAATGAAGTCTCGACTAGTAGACGCTGGGAGGGCGCGGTGATGGAAAATTTTGGCTCTTAAATTTGTGGTGATCTGGCGTAAAGTAGCGGAACTACAACAGTAATCCCGAGAACGAGGCGGGAAGTATAATCACTTTTACATCCAGATAAGTGCCTTAAAATTCGCAGGTGATATTTATATGTCATCTTCTACATGTACACAAATTTTCAAGCTTTTTCGAGTCACAGCAATGAACCATAAAAATTGCCACCTTTGCCAGGTCGCCACCACTCACCTCTTCCACTCAGGCATTTACGACACGCATTTTTACGTTCGTCGTCGTAAGTCGAACTTGTCAGGTGAAAATTGTCCTTTTTCCTATCATTACACCATTTATGTCATGGGCTTACGGTCTACTAGCAGGTTTCAAGGTTTTGAAAAGATTTAAAAATAATTAAAAATTTTGAGAACATTTCAACAATGTTTTAAGAAAATGTGAATTTTTTAAGATTTAGAAAAAAATGTACAAGCTTTTTTAGAAATTTGAATGGTTTTCAGAGAATACAATTCTGTTCTTACGATTCATCGGGAAATTTGAATTTATTTTTTATTCTGAACAATGAATTCTAAGAGAAAACTAAAAAAGATTTCAAAACATTGCAAATGATTTTCCAAAATTTTGAAGCAAAAATTTAAAAAAAATTGGATTAAGTTTAAGAGATATTTATAAGTTTTTATAGCATTAAAAAAGAAGTTAAGACTTGTGCAGATTTCAAGAAATTATTGCAAAGTTTAGAGTTTTGAAGGTTTCGAAAAAATAAGCTTTACAAAAGTTTTGAAAGGTTTCAAGAGAATGAACAATTTTTCTTTACATTCCTTTAAATGATGTTTCATTTTGAGAAATGAATTTTAAGAGAATATTAGGAATAATTTTCTAACATTTTAAAAGATTTCCAAAATTGCCAAGAAAGAATCTCGAAGATTTTAAGGCAATTTTTCAGAATTTAAACAAATGCTAGGATAAACTAGTATAATTTCAAAAGATATTTGAGAATTTTAAAGGTCGTGGCTACGTGTACCGAAATTTCGGTACAAATAGCCGGATTTTTTCGGTACGAATAGGGGGAGCTGAAAAAGGGTCTATTGGTACCGAAATTTCGGTATGAATAGCCGGATTTCTGTGTAGATACACCCATATTTGTACCGAAATTTCAGTACACGTAGACACTTCCAATTTTAAAAGTTTTTGAGATATTAACAATATTTTTAAACTTAAAAAGGTTTCCGAATATGTATAAAATATTTTTTAATTTCCTCCAAACTTCTAAAAGTCAAATTTTTCCTAATATTCTGTAAAATCCTGTAAATTGAAAAAAAGTCTTCAAACTTTTCTAGATTCTTTTTCGATATATTTTAAAGTTTCATAATAAGTGGTAATAATATGCAATTCTTATTTTCGTTATTTTCGGCTCACTCCTACCTAGCCACTCATTCTACTCTTCGAGTTTTCTTACAATAGACTCAATAGAGTAATAGACCAGAAAAGGAGGAAATTCCCCAAAATTGGGTAAAACCAGATATAAAGACTGTACTGTAGGATGGATATAGGATGTTCGCACTCGATTTCAGAATCTAGTACGAACTAGTTATGATATAATGCCTGCGAGACTGGAGTCCTTTTAAACTTTTAACTATCATCATTAGAGATATGGACGTGGAAATATTTAATGGAAATTTTAATTTTTTTAATTAAAAGATTTTTAAAATGTACAATCAGTTGTTTGTGAAGATTTCCATCATAACAAATTGTAAGTTGGATCTTCAGTTTTCGTTATGAAAAAGTTTTTAATTTTTAAAGTAAAAGACGTGTGGCCTAAACTAAACTATTTCAATAGAAAATATTTTTAAATTTATATAAAATATATTATAATTAAAACTAAGTATCTGGGCTCAGCGAAAATATTTGTGCTTTCACTTTTTTATTCAAATAATGTTTGTTTTTGCTAATTCTTGTCATTTTCTAAAACAGTGAGGACATTCATCTTAAAAATTAATGCAAGAAAATTCAAGTATATCGAATATCTTGGGAAAAATAAAATCCTGGTAAAAAATTACATTTTTCCCAAATAACTTTGAAGCATTTATAATAATTATTATTTAATACTTATTGCTTTGTTGTATGAAGTTTAAAAAAAATTAAATATTTTAGAACGTCACGACACATTCTACTCGCGCGCTTCGCTCGCAAGTTTGAGCGGCTAGGGCGAGCATACGTTGGATCTCGCGCTTCCCGCTCGGATATTCATTCTTTGTACTCGGAATGCTCAAATCAAACTTTAGTAAAAACATCTCTTTCATAGATCGCAGTTTTTTATGCATCTGCATGCTCTGAATTTTCTACGTAATTGAGTATAGTTAAAGATTAAATCACTCAAAACTTTGCAGGCTTTTAGGTACACATTCCCATCGTGACGCTCGCGCTTCGCGCTCGATTATCGACAGAAATTTTTTAATGCATATTTATTTTCTGAGCCACCTTCAATAAAAAGCAGCAATCTTTTCTTCAGACTACCTTCCCTATCTCGCGATGTTATGCTAAAAATAGGATTTTTTTCATAGCGTTTTTGATGAATAAAACACATACTCCCCCTTTATTTAGACTTTTCGCGCATCTCGCGTCTTTTGGCGTAATATTGAAATTTTCTATTTTTGCATATCAATTTCGATAAATAAATTAAAAACGAAGAGTTCTGTAGAAAAATGGTTCAAAGAAATTTTGTAGGAATTTTCAAGAGCTGAAATTCCTTCAAAAACGTTTCCCCATATTTCGCATATTTTGACTCAAAAATCGAATTTTTTATTTTTTGCATGGTATTTTCGCTAAATAAAACCAAAATGACAAGTTCTATTCAAAAATGGCTTCAAAAAATTTTGAAGAACTTTTTAAAAGCTGTAATTCCCCCGTGGAACTGTTTTTCGTATCTCACGTTGTTTGCCTCAAAATTTGCATTTGTTATTTTTTTTATCATTTCGATAAATAAAATCGAAATTACAAGTCCCATCAAAAAATGGCTGGAAGACATTTTTTAGAAATTTTCAAGCGCTATAATTCCTCCTTGAGACTTTTTGTCGTATTTTGCGTCGTTTGGCTCAAAATTAGATTTTTGTATTTTTTGCATAGTATTTTCGATAAATTAAACTAAAATATCAAGACTTATTTAAAAATGGTAGAGGAAAAAATTATAGGTCTTTTAAAAATCTATAATTATTCCTCTAAACTTTTTTACACATCTGTCGTCATTTGGCATAAAATTAGAATTTTCGATTTTTGCATAGAATTTTCGCTGGATAAAACCATAACCGTCGGTCAAGGAATGCTATTTAACGAATTTTTTCTTTCTTTTAGGACCCAAAAAAAAGTGTGCCAAAGCACGATTTGATACCTTCTTTTTTTCGAAAGTTATCGTGTTTACGGATACAGATCGGCAGACAGGCCGGCAGATAGACAGACATAATGGCAGACGCCATCGCCAAAACATGATTTTTGGCTTCAAGGGGTATCAAAACGTGGAAATCCGTTGAAAACTGATGTGTGAAATTTCGGACGATTCTAATACTTTCTCATTCTCAAATGATGAGAAATTAAAAAAAAATATAAATAAATTCTTTTAAATAACATTTTTGTAGGTACCATATTCATACCATATTGGAGATATAAAGACTTCTCTCACATTTATGACTGTTAACTGTGCCAAGACAAGACCAGGTAGACTTGTCTTAAGACAAGAAGTGTAAGTCTTGATAAATATACCGAATTGCTCTTAAACAAAATTATATTACCAATTTGTGGCTTTAACTTTTGCCAGGGTCAAAATTAGAGAAGTTTTAGTTTGTACATTTTATTGTCCATTATACTCCGAACTCTATAAACTATGGACCTCACAAGCAGGGCCTGCCATTTCCAGGAATCAGGTAGCTAGGTGAGGACCAAACAGGTGACATCTGCTGAGGATTAAAATTTTACAACCGATAAAAGTTGTGATTTTACAATAAATAATTTTTGAATAAGAAATTCGGAACCTGTCTGTCTCAACAACTACACGCATATCAAATTTTCCATAAAAAGATTAAAACTGTCATTTTCGAGAAGTATCTAGTGAACTGTTGGAGATAGGAAAAAATGCACAACATTTTTAGTTTCGCCATCAAAAGATAATAATTATTGCAGATAAATAAACTTATTAATACATAAACAATAAATATCATGAAGATAAATATTATAAACATTCTATATAGTTTGAAGCGGATTAGTGATGACCCTTAAGGGCATGTAGTACATTATGACGTCGCGTATTACCGACCGTCCCATGTTATTTTTTTCCGCCAATTTAAAAAGAGGGAAATTGAACTATCGTGCTAATTTTTTTTTAAATGACAGGTAATATTATGGAGCAGGTCTGTCTGGTCAACTGAAGTTGCTATATTATTGCTAAATATATATTTTTAATATTTGCAATGTTCACTTGGAAGCTCTAGTATTACAAATTATTTAAATGTGGCGGCTGGTGGGAGAAAGCCACATTAGAAAAAGATGCGGGCGCCACCTTGCGGTTGCCAGAGAATCGCCCTGCCGGTTTCGCACAGACTCAGTCGGTAACAACGCTAGAATTTTGTAACTGGACTACTGGACTACATGTCAGAATATAAAAATATTCCCAGACATGTGCTGCCACCTTCTAATTTACAAAACCTCAGGTTTCTCTAATAGTGTGTGATACACAGGAAATAGAATTTCTTTATTCTCGCTTCTTTAGAGACGTAAGAAAAATAATGCTATTACATAAGATGAAAGCCACTTTGAAACAATCTTCGAGTTCTGAAATCCTTTGAATTCTTCGAATTTTTTTCATTCTTCTGAATTCTTTAAATTCTTTTGAATTCTTACCATTCTTTTGAATTATTATGAATTCTTTGAAGACTTGAATTCTTTAAATTCTTTTGAATTCTATTGAACTCTTTGATGAATTCTTTTGAACTCTTTGAATTCTTTTGAATTTTTTTCAATCCTTCGAATTCAAAAATTAAGTATTACTCAAGATTACAACTAACGAACTAAAATTAAAAATTAATTTCAATTCTTTGAATACTTTTGGATTCTTCGAAGACTTTTGGATTCTCATAAATTCTTTGAATACTTTTGAATTCTTTTGAATTTTTTGAAGACTTTTGAATTCTTCTAAATTCCGTGACTTCTTCTGAATTCTATTGAACTCTTTGATCAATGCTCTGAATTCTTTAAATTCTTCTGAATTCTTTTGAATTAAATTTTTTTTTTCAATTCACCGAATTCAAAAATTAAGTATTACTTAAGATTAAAACTAACGACCTAAAATTGAAAATTAATTTTAATTGTTTAAATACTTTTGTATTCTTTGAAGACTTCTGAATTCTTTGAATTCTTAAGAATTCTGAATTCTTTGAATTCTTAAGAATTCTCTGGAATGCTTTGAATTCGTTTGAAGTATTTGCATTAAAAAATTAAGTAATTTTCCAATTTTTTTTCTGTCTGCTTTGAATTAATTGAAATTCCATTTCATACTATAAAATGCTACAAATCAATGTTTTTTTTTTCTTCTAAATGTTACTTTCATCAGATTTTTCAACAATACATTAACCAAGTTACACAATTGTTGGGACCTTCACGATTACTGGGACACTTACATACCTTACTTAAAATTACAATAAACGATCTGAAATTAAAAATTCACTTCAATTCTTTGAATCCTTTTAATTCTTCGGAATTCTTTTGGATTCCTTGAATTCTTTTAAATTCTTAGAATTATTTTGAATTTCTCTGAATTTTTTTGAATTCCTAGAATTCTTTAGAATTCCTTGCCTTATTTTGAATTCCTTGAATTATTTTGAAATCCTTGAATTATTTTGAAATCCTTGAATTCTTTTGAATTCATCGAATTCTTTTGAATTCATCGAATTCTGTTGAATTCATCGAATTCTTTTGAATTCATCGAATTCTTTTGAATTCATCGAATTCTTTTGAATTCATCGAATTCTGTTGAATTCTTATGAATTTTCAGGATTCTTTTGAATGCTTTTGAATTCTTTGCATTACAAAATTAAGTAAGGGGTCGTGCACATAATACGTCATCCGTTTTTCCTTCCTTTCTATAAAGACAAGAATAAAATAGCCTCGAAGCCAAAAGGGATACCACGACATAAACAAAAGAAAAACGTGTGACGTATTATGTGCACGGCCCCTAATTGGGTAAACACCCCAGTAATCGTGATCTTAGTACCAGTAATTGTGACGCCAATTTTCTTCTTTTCTGTCTACTTTGAATTAATTGAAATGCCATTTCATACTATACAATTCTAAAAAGGAATGTTTTTTTTTCTTCTGAATATTACGTTTACCATATTTTTTACAAATACATTAACCAAGTTACACGATTATTGGGACCTTCACGATTCTTTGAATTCTTTTCAATTCCTAGAATTCTTTTAATTCCTTGAATTCTTCTGAATCCTTTTAATCCTTTTGAATTCCTAGAATTTTTTCGAATTCTTCGAGTTCTTTTGAATCCTGTTTAATTCTTATGAATTCTTAGAATTCTTTTGACTGCTTTGAATTCTTTGCATTACAAAATTAAGTAAGGGGTCGCGCACATAATACGTCACCCGTTTTTCCTTTCTTTCAATAAAGACGAGAATAAAATTGCCTCGAAGCCAAAAAGGATACCACGACATAAACAAAAGAAAAACGTGTGACGTATTATGTGCACGGCCCCTAATTGGGTAAACACCCCAGTAATCGTAATCTTAGTACCAGTAATTGTGACGCCAATTTTCTTCTTTTCTATCTACTTTGAATTAATTGACATGCCATTTCATACTATAAAATGCTAAAAAGGAATGTTCTTTTTTTCTTCTAAATATTACTTTTATCACATTTTTTAAAATTACTTTAACCAAGTTACACGATTATTGGGACCTTCACAATTCTTTGAATTCTTCGAATTCTTTTGAATTCATTGAATTCTTTCGAATTCCTTCAATTCTTTTGAATTTCTTGAACTCCTTGAATTCTTCGAATTCTTTTGAATCCTTTTAATTCTTTTGAATTCCTAGAATTCTTTTGAATTCCTAGAATTCTTCGAGTTCTTTTGAATTCTTCGAATTCTTTTGAATTTTGTTGAATACTTATGAATTATTTTGAATGCTTTGAATTCTTTTGAATTCTTGGCATTAAAAAATGAAGTAAGGGGTCGTGCACATAATACGTCATACGTTTTCCCTTGTTTAAATAAAGACGAGAATAAAATGGCCTCGAAGTCAAAAGGGGTAGAACGACATAAATAAAAGAAAAACGTGTGGCGTATTATGTGCACGACCCCTAATTGGGTAAACACCCCAGTAATCGTGATATTAGCACCAGTAATGGTGACGCCAATTTTCTTCTTTTCTGTCTACTTTGAATTAATTGAAAATCCATTTCATACTATAAAATGCTAAAAAGAAATGTTTTTTTTTTCTTCTAAATGTTACTTTTATCATATTTTTTGACAATACATTAACCAAGTTGCACGATTATTGGGACCTTCACGATTCTTTGAATTCATTTGAATTCTTTGGAATTTCTTGAATTCTTCGAATTCTTTTGAATCCTTTTAATTCTTTTGAATTCCTAGAATTCTTCGAGTTCTTTTGAATTTTTCGAATTCTTTTGAATTCTCCTGAATTCTTTTGAATTCTTCGAATTCTTTTGAATTCTTATGAATTCTTTTGAATGTTGTGAATTCTTTTGAATTCTTGGCATTAAAAAATTAAGTAAGGGGTCGTGCACATAATACGTCACACGTTTTCCCTTGTTTAAATAAAGACGAGAATAAAATGGCCTCCAAGTCGAAAGGGGTAGCACGACATAAATAAAAGAAAAACGTGTGGCGTATTATGTGCACGGCCCCTAATTGGATAAACGCCCCAGTAATCGTGATATTAGCACCAGTAATGGTGACGCCAATTTTCTTCTTTTCTGTCTACTTTGAATTAATTGAAAATCCATTTCATACTGTAAAATGCTAAAAAGAAATGTTATTTTTTTCTTCTAAATGTTACTTTTATCATATTTTTTGACAATACATTAACCAAGTTGCACGATTATTGGGACCTTCACGATTCTTTGAATTCTTTTGAATTTCTTGAACTCCTTGAATTATTCGAATTCTTTTGAATTCCTAGAATTCTTCGAGTTCTTATGAATTCTTCGAATTCTTATGAGTTCCGTTGAATTCTTATGAATTCTGTTGAATTCTTATGAATTCTTTTGAATACTTTGAATTCTTAGCATTAAAAAATTAAGTAAGGGGTCGTGCACATAATACGTCACACGTTTTCCCTTGTTTAAATAAAGACGAGAATAAAATGGCCTCGAAGTCAAAAGGGGTAGCATGACATAAATAAAAGAAAAACGTGTGACGTATTATGTGCACGACCCCTAACTGGGTAAACACCCCAGTAATCGTGATCTTAGTATCAGTAATTGTGACGCCAAGCTTCTTCTTTTCCGTCTACTTTGAATTAATTGAAATGCCATTTCATACTATAAAATGCTAAAAATGAATGTTATTTTTTTCTTCTAAATGTTACTTTTATCGTATTTTTTAACAATACATTAACCAAGTTACACGATTATTGGGACCTTCACGATTCTTCGAATTCTTGTGAATTCCTCGATTTCTTTTGAATTCCTAGAATTCTTTTGAATTCTTCTAGTTCTTTTGAATTCTTTTGAATTCTGCTGAATTCTTCGCATCCTCTTGAATTATTAGGATTCTTTTGAATGCTTTGAATTCTTTGCATTATAAAATTAAGTAAAGGGTCGTGCACATAATACGTCACACGTTTTTCCTTTGTTTAAATAAAGACGAGAATAAAATTGCCACGAAGCCAAAAGGGATACCACGACATGAACAAAAGAAAAACGTTTGACGTATTATGTGCACGGCCCCTAATTAGGTAAACATCCCAGTAATCTTGATCTTAGTACCAGTAATTGTGACGCCAATTTTCGTCTTTTCTGTCTACTTTTAATTAATTGAAATTCCGTTTCATACTATAAAATGCTAAAAAGAAATGTTATTTTTTTACTTCTAAATGTTACTTTTATCATATTTTTTGACAATACATTAACCAAGTTACACGATTATTGCGACCTTCATGATTACTGTGACACTTACCTTACTTCAGATTACAATAAACGACTTAAAATTAAAAAGTGATTTCTTGGAATACTTTTGGATTCTTTGAATTCTTCTGAATTCTTTTAAGTTTCTAGAATTCTTTCAAGTTACTAGAACTCTTCTGGATTCTTTGAATTCTTCTTAATTCCTTGAATTCTTTTGAATTCTTCTGAATTCTTTTGAATTCGCTCCGGCTAAGAAAAAGTATAATTATTGAATTTTACATCTCACATCATTTCACATCGTGGGTGTGGTGAGCCCACACTTGTAGTTATTTACTACAAGTTATCAACCTAGAAACACTACCCGAATCGGGTAGTGTCACGCCTACCCTGAAAGGGAAATGGCTTAATGGTATACATACATACATACATTGAAGCGTTTGAAAATGCACAATTTCAAGGAGAGGGAAATGGGGGATTTTTATGAAAAATAATATTGACGACGACTTTTACTGCAAAAATAATATTATTTTTATACATACAAGTGATTAAAAATGAAAACTAACACTAAAAGATTGGAAAAGAAAGAAATAAATAGAGAAAAACAAAACTTTCAAACCGCAATTTTTACCCACACGCCGCGCCGCGCCGGTCGGACTGGGTCGTTTTCGTCCAGCTAAAAAGTTCATGACTAGCCGAGGGCGGCCCGACTGCGCGTGCAGGTCCGTGTCTGTACTAAGATTTTTTATGAGGAGGTGCCGTACCCTGCCCCGTTTCGGTTTGCCAGCAATTTCAAAGTGAATTTTCGCTTGGGACGAAATCGGCCCATGTGCGACCGCACAGGATTAATACATCACATTCTTCATATCATAATTTTT
>CAKNYM010048743.1:0-13574 GCA_932195095.1 Andricus curvator
TTTTTTTTTTTTTTTGAATCACCCTAGTGGTTACAGTCTGCGACGAACTCAATACGAGGATCCGGCAAACGTCTCGTGCACCCTGAGGACAAGGGGCGACCCAAGGACGAACGCCTTCTGCATTTTCCCCGCAAGTGTCTCAGCATTTTGTTGACACGCAGGGATTAACCAGTGAAACCTTGGCACCTCCAAGAGCGCCGATGATCAAGACGATTAGCTTAACAGAATATTTCGGGTATAACCGTCGCAACTACCTTATAAGGTCTCTATACCTCTCTTTCTTTTCTTTCTCCTTGGCTGTGACATTTTTGTCAGCTGGTGCCGAACATTCGATAACGAAAATGGTTCGTTTCTCCAAGTCAAGGAGAATTATGTCAGGCCTCGAGTGTGCAACAGAAACAATTGTCGAGAATATGAAGTTCCAGCATATGCGGCACTTCTTATTTTCGACAATTTACTCTATTTCCCTAGCAGCGTTTAGCGAAGAGGTATTTGGGCTAATGCCATAAGAGTGACAGAGATGGTAATAAAGCACTCTTAGTGCCGCATTGTGCCTTTGGATGTAGGTCGTTCCCGCATGAGTTGGACAACTAGATAGTATGTGTCCTAGATGCTCGGGGTGTGCATGACACGCTCTGCAGCTATCATCGGGAATGTCTTGGCTCAAAATGTAGCGACGGTATGCTAGAGTGTAAATAACACCGTCTTGACATGCCAAAATGAAACCCTCCGTGCCCGACTTCAATCCGGGTGATCTAAGGAAAGCAGATGTTAGCTCATACGACATCGACTGATCTTCCACATTTCTGTGGATGATGCCGTGCATCCATCAAGGCTCGAGTGTTTCGGCAGCCTTCTCCGCTGCTTTGTACAGAAACGCCTCTTTGCCCACTTCTTCGTGTTTCCTGACCATTTTAAGAAGAGGGACTTGTCCATTTGCGACCATATGTGCTGTACTCAGACTAATCCTTTTGTGAAGACATTCAAGATTCAGTATTCCGCGACCACCTTGACGGCGTGAGATGTAAAGTCGTGGAACAGAAGACTTAAGGTGCATGCTTTCGTTCATGTGCATAACCTTTCGGGACCCGATATCGAGGGATCTGAGCTCGTCCTTCGTCCATGGAACTACTCCAAATGAATAGAGTACTACGGGGACGGCAAGCATGTTCGTTGCAGATACTTTGTTCCTCGCCGTCAGTTCGGAAGACCATATCCGTCCGATGAGACGTTTGTATCTGCATCGGAGAGTATCCTTTATAAATGTCACGTCCTGAATGCGGCTCTGTGGCACGCCCAGGTATGTATAGGTCTCTCCAGCGCCAAGGTGTCGTATAGCGCTTCTGTCAACGAGCTCAGGATCTTCGGGGATAACATTAAGTTTTCCTTTCTTCAAATTAACCTTGGCGCATTTCTGTAACCCGAACTCCATTCCAATCTCTTAAGTGTACTCTTTGACAATTTTTAGAGCTATATGTAGTTTCTCTTGATTCCTAGCATAGATCTTAAGATCATCCATGTAAAATACATGAGTGACCTTATGCTTTCGGTTTCCAGGTTTGCCGCAGAGATAACCTTCAAAATGGCGAAGTGTGATAGATAGTGGCAATAATGTGAGGCAAAAGATGAGAGGGCTCATGGTGTCGCTCTGAAACACACCTCCCTGAAAGGTGATACTATTAGTGATCACACGATGTTTTCCAGATGAGGTGGTAAATCTGGTTTTCCGAAGCGGCATTAATGTCTCTATGCACCTCACGATGTGTGGATGAACCTTTGGGCTTTCCAACAGACAGATGATACGTCTATGGGAGGTTGAATCGAAAGATTTCCGGTACTCAATCCAGGCCATCGATAGTAATCGCTGATAGGATGCTGCGTCTTTACAGACACATCTATCGATGAGCAAGTTCTCCCGACATCCTGCTACGCCTTTCTTTGAGCCACGTTGTTCATACATCTCTCGGCACACGGGTCCAATTGTCCGAACAATCCTATCATTTAGGATAGCTGTGATGATCTTATACAGTGTGTTCAGACAAGTTATTGGCCTGTAATTCTCTGGGTTGGACAAGTTGCCTTTTTTTGGCAGGAGTATAGTGCGTCCTAACACCAGCCACTGCGGAATGGGCGTTTCCGACTTTAAATATGAGGTGAATATGCGGTCCAAATGTTGGTGTGTAAAAGTAAACTTCTTCCAGCAAAAGTTCTTGATACAATCTGGTCCAGCAGCGGAAAAGTTCTTCGTGCAGTGATTGACATTCCTCCTCAGATTTTATGAGGTTGTCGCAAAACTCCTTGAAGCGGATGATATTTTCAGTATCCTCTTTCAACTCTAGTGTTTTCGGGATCCTCTCTCCAAAAAGTCTCTACCTCCTTGGGCTTGGGTGGATTTTTGACAGAAACAGGTAGATCGCTGAAGAAGCGCGATGGGTCAACGAGAAACTGTTGATTCTCCCTGATCCATCTCTCCCTCTTCTGTATTCTCCTCCTTGCGTCAGATAACAGCCATATTTTGTCAACAATATGCTGCTTGATTGTCAGCAGCTTTGACTTGTTTAGTGTGTGATTCAAGATCCTTAGTTCTTGGGCGAACTTTCGAACCCTTTCCGTAAACGGTCTACCAGATGTTATGTAGTCAATCACACATTGAACACGGGACGCATTCTGTCTTGCCCATCCAATCGTCTTGTTCAGTTGATGAAAGCGTCTTTTGGTCTTTTGATCCATTGTTGGTTTCAGCCTTCGATTTGAATCAGCCAAAGTTCTCGCAGCACCATAAACTGAGCAATTGATGGTCCAGAGGTCGGACTCTTGCGAGATATCTCCACGAAGGAAGGCATCCATTTCAGCCAGATCTTGGGGCTTAGGAGGAACTTGGATGTTAATGTTCCTTCAAGTAATGAAATTGCGATCATCTCTCAGAAGGTGCCTGCTTTCTGCGGTTGGTCTCAATGTCGCTTCCTCATCTTCGTCTGAAGCTTGATAAAGCAGCGGTTGGGGAAGCGCTCCGCGTACATACCCATTTTTCCGGAGGTAGTCGGCTTGATTTCGGAAAGACTGATGTCGGGTGCTCTGCGCGTTCGATTGTCTTGAACCGCATCTACAACATTTTGATGTTTTGGTGGTTTCATTGTTGTTCCCAAGAGCAGCTAGGGAAAGGATTAGTCCATCCTTGTAGAGCCCCGCGTGCAAGAATAAGGCTGATACTGTGAGAGGTCGCCCGGTATCCCAGAGTCACCGTTTGAGACACCTAACCCAGGTGCCATTCAGCTTTCGGCACGGTTGTTACGCCTTCGCTTAGGAGTTATTCCTTCGGGACCATCCCTGGACAATTGTCCGCGACTGCTTATTAATTATTGTAACCATATTCAGCAGAAACTCTTGGTACAGCGACCCTCTATCCGCAACCCGAGGACGCGTTCGGTGGCTTTGTCATAGGCCCTTCGGTTCTATTCCAAAGGAATCGAAACCGAAAACTAAATATATATATATGACATGACATTTCTCTCCACGTCGAAATTTAGACGTGCACATAGGGTACCCTAGCAACAGTTCACGTGCACACACGGGAGACTCCCAACTGTGCACGTGCACAGATAGGAGACTCCAAACTATGCACGTTTCAATTGATACGGTCAGGTTGGTCGTGTGGTCGTGTGGTCGTAGTATTAAATTTAACGTGCACAGTTGGGAGTATGCCATCTGTGCACGTGGACTTTTGTGTTGACAGCCTGATCGTATCACTTGAAACGTGCACAGTTGGGAGTCTCCTATCTGTGCACGTGCACAGTTGGGAGTCTCCCATCTGTGCACGTGAACTCTTGGGAGTCTCCCATCTGTGCACGTGAACTTTTGCTTGAGTACCATCCGTGCACATCTAAATTTCTACGTGCACAGTTGGAAGTGTCCTATTTGTGCACGTGCACAGTTGTGCCAGTGGCCAACAGCGTGCACAATTATACCACCGGCCCTCGACGTGCACAGTTGAGCAAGTGCACAGTTGCTCCGTGCACAGTTGTACCCCTTGAAAATTGTGACGTGCACAGTTGGGAGTCTAGCATCTCTGCACGTCCACAATTGGGAGTATCCCATCTGTGCACGTGGACTTGGAACTTCAAAATCTGATCGTATTATTTGAGACGCGTACAGTTGGGAGGGTACTATCTGTGCACGTCGACTCTTAGACGTGAACAGATGGAACTCTAGCAACGTTTAGCGTGCACAGATGGGAAACTCCCAACTGTGCACGTCGAAATTTAGACGTGCACAGATGGTACCCTAGTACAAATTCACGGGCACAAATGGGAGACTCCCAAATGTGCACGTTGAAATCTAGACGTGCACAGATGGCCGGTGTATAGTCGTGCACAGTTTCTCCGTGCACAGTTTTACCCTTTCCGTCAAAATAGCTTTCTTCACGCCCTCGATAGACAAGGTACTATTTGTACCTTGCGTCGTTTTTCAAAAAATCTTATTTCTTTTATTTTTAATGTTAATTTTCACGATTTAAACAAAAACTACGCATCCTATCAAAAAATCATAAGTGAACAATTTATAGCTATTTTTTGGGATAACAACTTTGGCCTAATTTTTTTTCATAGCTTGTGTCGTTTGTCCAGAAATACAATGTTGAGTGTACCATTTTTGTTAATCATCATTTGTCGTATCTTGCATAGTTTGACCTCAAAATGGAATTTTTTATTTTTCATTATTTTTTCTGTTGTCAAAATTTGAATTTCCGATTTTTCAAAAAAATTCAAAAAGTTGTTTTCATAATCTTGTAGGGCTTTCAAAGAGCAACATTTTTCCTTTCCTTACTTTTTTTCATCTCGTGCGTTATTTGGCTTAAAATTTGCATTTTCGTTTGTTTCTTTGAATTTTGTATGTGCTATAACTCTGGTAATTTTTCTTTGATCAAAGAAAGTCATTAGGAGAAATTGTTCATCTTCTTGAGTACTACGAATAACCGTACAGAGAATTTCTGAATTTTGGAAAAAGTGATTTCACGAATTTTGAAAATGCTCTAACTTTTTGAATGTTCATCCAAAACTGCTGGCTAACGAACTTGACCTTCAGTTTAGGACACTTAAGCACAAAGAGACAGAAAAATTCGCGAAAACCTGTTTTTCGGGTTTGGGGCGTCTCAAAACGTGGACATTTGACAAAAACGGTGGGGGGGGGTCAAGTTTTACACAAATCTAATACCTTCTCTGATGAGAATGTGAAGAGTTCATGGAAATAATTGTAATGAACTCTTTGTTTTGCTTTTACATAAGTATGTATATGGCTAAAGAAACTACTTTTCATCAAATTTACCATTTTCACATATACTTACTTACTATAGTCCAAAGTTTATACTGGGTGTTTTTTTTAACTTGAGACATCGAAATATCTCAAAAAATACGCATCCTATGAAAAAAATATCCCGCATAAAAACTTTTTATTTTCGAGGGGGAAAAGCGATTTTGAAAAAAGTTACCCCACCCCTCCCCCCTAGGATGCAGAAGTGGGGGTAACTTTTTAATTTCAAATGCGAACCCCAACTTTTTATCACAGATTCAGATTCTCCTTTATGAAATACGTAAGTTTTATTCGAAATTTTTTTTTCGATTCGCGATTTTTTTTTCGACTATTCGATTCCCTACCCCCCCCCCTGGGGGGTTGGGGTGGGGTAAATTTTTTCAAAAACGCTTTTCCCCCTTGAAAATAAAAAGTTTTCATTACGGATATTTTTTTCATAGGATGCGTATATTTTGATATATTTCGATGTCTCAAGTTAAAAAAAACACCCTGTATGTGAATATTACATGCGAATTCATACATTCACAGTCGCTAATGACCCTGGCAGTTGATGCGACTATAAACGTTCAATAAATAAAAACAATTTTTCTGTAGCATGTTTTTCTATGAAATCAATATTTTTAAAATAAAGCATGAAACCCGTAAAAATAGAGGTAGTTTCCAAAATTCACTGTACCTTAGAAATTAAAATGCACATAAAAGCCTCGGAGGATTTTCTCGTACAAGGTTTAATGTATAAATTTGCATATAATATTCACTTATAAAGTTTGGAATAAAGCTATTAAATTGATGTGAAAATGGCTCTTTTTTAACTCGAATAAGCGTAAATTTTGCATGTTTATTCAAAGGAAATATCATAAGTGCTGAAGAAATTTTTCTTCATTTTGATTAAGGTTTATTCAATGACGATAACATCTCGTATTTATGCATTGTGAAATTCAATATACTTACAATTGAACAAAATTGAGATTGTTACAGAGTCAAAATGTATAGCTATAAAGGAAGTTATCACAATAAGTGCTTAAGAAGAATTGCACATTCTTCGAGCTTTTTTTGTGAAAATTGATCAATGACGTCAGAAAAGTCAACCTCCTTAGCTCAGCCGTTTTCAATTGCTAAAATAGCGAGATAATTCAACCTTTCTTGACTTGTGCTTCTCTGCCAAGTTTTCAGCATATTACCTAGTCTGCTAAATGATCTCTCAGCTGAAGAAACAATTACCGGTACGGTACAACAGAGTTTTATCGCAAGGCAATTATAAACAAATATACCCTGAAGATTTTTTTTATGAATAGCAGTCAGTAGTAATAATAAACTTTTCTCAGCTTTGAATACAATAGTATGAATGCCTTTCATGTGCGAAATTTCATCTAAAAACTGCACTGTTGCCTGGTATGGCATGTAAACCAATGTAAACTCACGTTAAAATTACCACTGGCTATGCAAAGGCGGGAAACTTGAATTTTAAAAAGTGAATTGATTTCTGAACTTTCTCCGATCAAATAAGGTGAAGTCACTTGAAAGTGATTGTTAGGTTCAAGATTCATATTGTAAAAACAGTATCTGGTGAGACGTGCCCCCCCCCCCCCCGCGGTCCCGGGCCCCCTGACTGCCGCGAAGCCAGTCATTTCTTTGTGGGGGCCATGGAAAATGATGAAATTGATAAAAATCTGCCCGCCTCGCGGGCACATTCTCATGGCGCGCTTCGCGCGCGGCTCGCAAGTTTGAGCGCGCCTAGGGCGCGCGACTATTGGGTCTCGCGCTTCGCGCTCGATCATATATTTATCTGGCGCTTCGCGCTCGATTATGTATTCACCTCGCGCTACGCGCTCGGGCGTATTTGCATCGCGCTTTACGCTAGGCTCCTCTAGATTTTTGAACTTCGTGTTCCACTTCGATGAAAAGAAAAAGTTTGTTTGCAAATATTATAAAATTATCAAAACCTCTACATATTAAGTGATTGTTAAATTTATTTTTATTTTAGACTGAAAAGGAACTTTATTTACTCAAGGTTCTATCGACCTTAAGGAACACATTCTCATCCAGACACTCGCGCTTCGCACTCGATATTTCATTTGAAAACCATTTGAACCGTATGATAGAAACAAAAAAGTTTGAGCGCACTTACGGCGTGCGATTTGGTAAATATACTGAGCGCGCACTTTGTGCTTCGTGTTATATGTTCTTCATATACAAATTACTAAATTTGTATTTGATTTCAAATGAAAAGTAATGATATAATAAAGGCGACAAATTTTATTAGTTAACATTTTATTTTAGCTTGTGCCGTTTATCTAAAAAGTTATTTTTTTTTTCATTTTGAATATATTCTTACCACAAAAATTGATCACGGGTGTGTAAGTCTTTTTCGAATGCACAATTTTTGTTCATTTATATGTTTTCGTACCTTGCATTGTTTTTTCAAAAATTTGATTTTTTTTACTGTCAATGTTATTTTCACGAATAAAACAAAAACCACGCATCCTATCGAAACATGAGTCACAACAAATTTGTACCTCTTCCTTGGATGAACAAATTTGGTTTCGGTCATTTTTTCGTAGCTGGTAATATTCGTCTGAAAATTTGATTTTTCTATTTTCAATGCTGTTTTTTACGTATAAAACAAAAACTACGCATCATATCAAAAAGTGAATGATAAGAAATTTGTAGATCTTTTTTAGGTGCACAATTTTGGTAAGATGACCTTTTCTGTTATCTTGCATAGTTTTACAGCAAAATGGCTTTTTTGATTTTTCATTAATTTTTTGTGCGATCAAAATTTGAATTTTTGATTTTTCAAAAAATTCAAAAAGTTGTTATGAAAATATTATAGGGTGTTCAGGAATCAACGTTTTTCTCCTCTTGACTTTTTTTCATATCGTGCGTTTTTCGGCTTAAAATGTTCATTTTCGTTTGTTTTTTGGAATTTTGAAAATGCTATAACTCCAGTAATTTTTTTTTTATCACGAAAAGTCATAAGAATATTTTGTTCGTCATTTTGCGTACTACTAATAACCGTACATAGAATTTTCAAATCTTCCAAAAAAGTGGTCTCAAAAATTTTCAAAATGTGCTCACTTTTTGGATTTTCATCCAAAATAGCTGGTTAACGAACTCGTTCTCTATTTTTCGGCCATAAAAAAGTGTGCCAAAGCTCAATCAAATCTGATCATTTTTTCGAAAGTTATCGTGGCTACAGACAGACAGACTACAGACTACAGACAGACAGACACCTTCGTAAAAATCGTTTTTTCTAGCTCAGGGGGTCTCAAAACGTGGAGATTTGATGAAAACCGACTATGTCAAATTTTACATAAAACCAATACCTTCTCATTAGAATGAGAATGTAAAAAGTAGCCTTTTAGCCTTCTAAATATTTATGTAAAAGCAAAACAAAGGCTTCACTACAATTATTTCCAAGATTTTTTGTGTATAATATAGCTCATAACTTTAGACAAAAGCAAGATCGCTGAAATTGAAAATTAGATATTGGCAGCTCTTTTAAATTTGGTGAATTTTAATGAATTTATGAACAACTTTGAAGATTGCCTTATTTTTTTTAGTTTTTCATATATGTGTATGATAAATATTTTTCCTAAGACTAGTCTCTAAAACGAATAAATTCAGCCATTCAGCTGTTAAATCGGTTATGAATACCCAGGTGGAAATTTCAGTAGTCCGCCGGAATTCACCACCGGCGCAGTACTGGCCCAGTACTACTCACCAGTACAGATAATCGGCAATGCAGCCAGTACTGGCGGACGGTTGGCTACACGATCGGGGCAGTACTATGTCGACAGTATAAATATTACAAAAATGAAAAAAAAAATACATCTAAAAAGCAAAACGTTACACGAAAGTTTAAAAAAATTGTTATTTCCAAAATTGTTGCAAATTTTATGTCATTATCAAAAGTTGTAAAATGGTCTAAAACGCGACAAAACAAAAAATTACACAAAGACAAATTGTAATCGATTTAAATTATTTTATTTACATTCCCGTTAACAGTTTATTTATTTTACATCTATATGATATCGTATATTAATAAAAAAATTAATGAGAAAAAAATGTTAATAAAATTGTTGTTTTAACTTTTTTCAGCTGTGGCTCATGATGATGGTTTTTTCATTGACTTTCAATTCTGTAGGTGCAGAGTAACGGTTGAGACTACCGACTGGTAGACGATAGATTCAGGTATAGATGTAGGTTCGAAACCCCGTAGCGTTAGAAATTTTATTTGCAATATAATGTTTGAAAATGTAATATATGTATTCATTCTAGGAAGGACCATCAACATTTATAGACAAAATACTTGCAATTAATTATAATTCATTTGGCTAATACCTTTCTTGATATATCTTTAGAGTATAGCAATAGTGGGTGTTAAAATTAAACAAAAAGTTTTAAATGTGCACTTTTGTAATTATAAATAATATTCGGACGACGCGCAGTCGCATGATGATGTCTGAATGGTCCTAAAAACAATTGAATGATTTTTTATCTTTTTTAAAATTAACTCTGGCATTTTCGTATGCCAGCGGTTTGCTACACTCAAAAAAAAGTTCTAGTTAAAGATATTAGACGCGTCTGGTTAACAAATTTCTAGTTATTTTAATCCGAAATTATGGTTAATATGACTAGAAAATTCTAGTTAATTAACTCTGGTTGATTTTTTCTGGTTAAAAATATTCCGGTTAATATTTCTGGTAACAGAAGTGTCGGGATCTTGTGTCGGTTTCCAGAAATTTGTCTTTTGCCTCATCTCGTGTTGCTGGATGTTTCAAGTGATGCTTTGTCGTAAATGTCCAATTCTCGAACAATCGCGATTTGTTAGTTGTATTTTCAGTTATATAAGTATAACTAATTATAGTGAAGCGTGAATTTAGTTGTGTTATATACAAAAAAACTGCGCGTTATCTGTCTAAACACCAGTGGTACATAAATACTTCCAAACCAAGCACATATTTTTCGTGTGTCTTTGAAAAATATTCTCGAAAATGTTAACATTGTAGACAATAACTTAACAAAGTAAATGTTCGAGAATTTTGTTATCGACCAAGTGATCTAAGTGCATATTATGTAAAATCCTGAACAAAATAGTCTTAACGAATGTTTCAGAAACAGTATGTATCAACAATATGCTGCTTTTGCTTCTAATGTTGTAGGTATCTATCGCCATTTATTAATATATCTACATATAGGGAGATTAAATTTTAGCGAAGCGGAATATAGTCGAAAATCGATGGCTACCAGAATATCTGATTAAGCTTACCAGGACATCTCGTTAAGTTTACCAGAATATCTGGTTAGGTTGACTAGAATGTTGTATTCCTAAGCTACCAGAAAACGGTCTGATGAAGATTTCTGGTTAACGTTACCCAAACCTTACCAGAAATTCTGGTAAAATTTACTCGAATTTCTGTTAGAATTAACCCGAAAATTCGCAAACAGAAACTTCTGATACTTTTAACCAGAATTTATAGTAAGGGCATATTTAACATTCTATTCTAGTTGAATTAACCAGAATTCTGATTGGTTCAACCAGAATTTTTTTGAACAATATTTTTTCCACAAAATTTGTACATTTTTCTCTCCTGCAATCAATTGTTTAAACAAATTAGGATTGTTAAAACAAATTAAATTTGTTGAAACAAATAAGGGTTTGTTAAATAATTAAGGTAAGATGTAAATATAAAATTAATTAATATGCAACCTTGAGTATTAGTTGAGAATATATAATAATAATTTATTGTTTAATCAATTGGAAAATATTTGAAAATATATTTATGCCATTTAACGATAATAAACTGCCAGTTCCACGAAGTTTAAAAAAAAAACATTTTTTAAAGAAATGGAATTTGTTTACATAATTAAAAATTAATTAAGTAATGTGGATAAATATTCCACTAGACCAACAGTTATAATTTTTATTTAGAAAAAAAAAACGAATTTTCGAGGAAAAAAATGAACAAATGGAATTTGCTTAAACAGAACAGAACGATTTTTCAAAGTCAATTTTTTACGTGATTTTAGATATTGCGCGTGAATCAATTAAAGAACGATTTGAGCAATTAGAAAATCATAATAAGATTTGGTCATTTATGTACAATTTGAAGGAGATCCCTTAAGAGAATAGTTTAAGACTGCTTTGCTCTCAATGAGAAGAAAAACTAACTCATGACAATGAAACTAATGTTGATGGCAAAGACTGTGTACTTAGCTATTGCACTTAAAGTATATGCTGCCGGATACAGTTACAACACCTATAGATGTGTTAAACTTTATCGTTCAGAATAATTTAAGTGCAATTTTTCCAAACGTATGGGTAGCGTTAAGAATTTAATTAACAACCCCTGTTTCCGTTGCAACCGCAGAACGAAGCTTTTCCAAGCTGAAATTAATTAAAACATATTTAAAATGGACTATGTCAAATGACAGGTTGAGCTGTCTCGCGATCTTGTCAATTGAAAACAATCTGTTACAACTACTAGATTTTCCTGACCTTATTAACGAATTTGCGAAAATAAAGGCTTGAAAAGTAAATTTCTCTTGACGCTGAATGTGAAGTCTCGACTAATCATAATAAATGATGTAATCTAATTACATAAAAAACATGTATTTATTACAACTGTTATTAACAATTACTCAAATAATTTAAGGTGTTTATGTAATAAAAATTATCGAATTGACAACATTTTACTTATTTTATTAGGGGGGGGGGCGCTATTTTGCTTTTCGCACAGGGCGCCCATATCCCTAAAGCCGGCCCTGTGTATAAATAAATAAACCACTCACATTATTGCGCAGAATTTTGGCTGGAATTGAAAAAGGGAGTATCTACACGTCTCGAAAAAATTCGGCTATTCGTACCAAAAAATTCGGCGATTCGTACCAAAAAATTCGGCTATTTGTACCGAAATTTCAGTACACGTAGCCACGGCCATTTAAAAAAATCTTTGGATAGAAAAACTTTCGAAGTCATAAAATTTATAACTGATGAACAAGTGGAGAAAGTATTAAATCGCATTTCACTCTTTCAAAACGAGTAAATTGAAATTAAAGTTTAAAAACTAGGAAAATATGACTACGTATAAGAGATCTTTCATTAATATTTCATTAGAATAAACATCTTACTACGTATGCAAATAAAAGGTATCCAAGTACATTTCTATGCGTGCTTCGAAGGGGCCTCCGTAAAGTGAACGGATAGTAGGTGTTTTACTCACACTCCCTCTTCCCTAATCCGTTGACTGGTACGAATTTGACCTTGCGGCATGATTCAACAAACTATGCGCGTAAGTAAAAAAAAAGTCAATCAATCCGAATTTTTCCCGTCTTGCTTCCATCTTCCATATTATACCTTCCATAGAGAGAGTGGTGGGAGTTCTGAGGAAACTCAGAGAAGCGCGAAATGGAACGTCTTTAAGCCAAGTGACGAGACCAAAGTTTGTTGGATCATGACCTTACGGTATAAATATATGTCGGTCCCGTATAGAGTACCGGTATTTCTGCCAGGATGCAATTTCCTACATCGACTTCGAAAAATCCTTCCATTCTCAAGGTCGTTACCGAAGAAGAGCTCGCCAAGTACTACTACTGAGTACGCACCACACACTTGATTCACACCTGCTCTAAGTCGTCGTAGCGGTAATGGTCGCGATTCTTATTCACAGGTCAGGGAGGGGCTCATGTTACACTGGGCGGAGCCTATGCGAACCACAAAATACCAACCAACTCACTTCGCGGCTCACGGCTGCTATTAATTATTTATGCTGCAAGCGTTGCGCGTCGCGCAATCCTATTCTGCACCAGGGCTCACAGGGCCCCGATAGTCAGGGTCGAAGCTCGAACCAGTCCTATCATGAGCCACAATCGATTCCACGGAAATAATTATGATTGGATTCATCATGTTTCGGAGGGCAGGGTCACTCAAAAACTCGTTCCGTTTTGCAACAGGAAACCTAAGAGAACTCAAAGATCTTCAACAAATCCACACCAGGAATGCATTAACTGTGATGTTACTTAAATTAATCTGCCGTAAATGGACTTGGCCTTCAATTTACTTAAATACACACAATTACACTTTAAATTAATTATCTGCAGTGGACTCCGATACCGTGTCGAAAGTCGAAACTCGAACGGACCTCTTTTTCTAGCGTGTGGAAATAGAAAGAGAGAATCTTTCGATTTATATTATCCAGTGCAAGTAACCTTTCTGCTGCCAACCGTCGGCCCAACACTGGCCCAAGGTTGGGTCGACGGTCGTTTAG
>CAKNYM010048743.1:18574-30447 GCA_932195095.1 Andricus curvator
GCAATAAAATGTGTCAACTTTGAACGGCTCTAATTGCGGTAATATTACCGCAATAGTGACGAGAAATTTTCAAAAAACTATTTTTTTTCACTTTTCCAACATTTTAAAAGCGTTCCGAAGGTCACTGGATATTGAGCATTTAGCAGTTTTTTTTGGTCACCAAATTACAGGGTTTAGGCCAAAAAAATATCACATATGACTTTTTCTCCAAGAAATATACATGATAAATGGTCTATAAACTGTCAAAAGATGAGTTATTTTAAAAAGGACCCTAACGATTTTTTTAATTTTAGGCTTAAAATAGTCGGAAGTCATCTCCAAAATGAAATTTCGAGGCAACTTGGACAGGCAAAGTTCATTTCAGTGAAAATTGGTTCAAGCTAGGCGTGTGTGGCTTATGAGGATGATTTTTTCATTGAATTTCAATTCTCCAGGTATAGAGTAATGGGTAAGACTCCCGACTGCCAGGCGATAGATTCAGATATAGATGTAGGTTCGAAACCCCGTAGCGTTAGAAATTTTATTTGTAATATAATGTTTAAAAATTTAATATATGTATTCATTCTAAGCAGGACCATTAACATTGATAGTCAAAATACTCGTCATCAATTATTATTTATTTTTTCAATACCTATTTTGCGTTGGTTAAACAACGCTTCTTCTCAATGTTGGGCCAACTTTGAAAACCAATGGTATGCCAACCTTGTATTTCGCGGTTGGCTCAACCATGCCAACCATTGTTGGCCCAACTGTATAAAATTGGGACGGCATGCGTTATCATTACGCTGGTTGGATCGACCATTGGCTCACAAAGTTGGGCCAACTTTGAAAACCAATGGTATGCCAACCTTGTATTCCGCGGTTGGCTCAACCATGACAACTATTGTTGGCCCAACTGTGTAAAATAGGGACGGCATGCGTTATCATTACGCTGGTTGGCCCGACCATTGGCTCACAAAGTTGGGCCGACCTTACAAAGGTTGGGCCAACCATGGCCCGACCGACAATTCGCACCTGGGATGCGGCGGCGGCTCGATCGAGACGCCTCTAGGAAAGTGTGGTGCTACTAGAATCCCATTGAAAAAAATTTCACACAAATTCTCTGTCCTCTTTCTTTCAATGGGATTTTTAGGAACACCATACGTTCCTAGGTGCACCTCGATCGAGCCGACGCATCTCGAGCCGTCGCTTCGTGTCCTAGAGGCCAAAGATATTATAAACGTAGATGCGGTGCGGGCTTAGTTACCCGCGATAAATATAGACGGCGCGTCCGGCGAAAATTGTCAGTTCCCCTCTACCCTCCACTACTCCCCGATAGCACCCATCGATATAGTTTGCCAACAGCCACTTGGAGCGCTGTCAGCAACTCTCATCATACTCCTCGAAGCGCACTGATGGTAACTAGCTCGGACCAAAACCATTCAAAATGAAAATAAATTCCCAATTAAAACATTTTTATAATTTTATAAATCTTTCAAAATGTTTTGATATATTTTTGGGATGACTGAAAAATCCCGAATAATAAAATTCCCGACACTGTAAACTTCCCGAAATTATAAAATTGCCGAAATCTGAAAATCCGCAATTTGAAAATTCCCAAACAATAAAATTCTGGACAGTTTACAATATTACCGAACTTGAAAACTCCCGAATAATAAAATTTCAGTTAGAATATTGTCGAATAATAAAACATACAAACTACAAAATTCCCGAAACTAAGCAATTAAGAAAATGGTTTTTTAATAAATATGATTTATTTATTAAAAATACAGTAATCAAATATTTTTATCATAGAATTTTATTTAATGTTTAATTTTTATAAAATTATTGTTTGAATTTAAAATAACAATCATTGTATGAAAATGTTATAAAAAAAATAATTAAAAACACGTGCGTTTCGAACAAAACCAACTTTGCAGGCTTTAATTCAGCATTGATTTATCTCCAAGTTTCTTTTTGTTTTAATTTTTTTAAATTAATAGTTCGATTTTTGAGAACCTTTTTTGTGACTTTTAAAAAATACAATGCACATTTTCAAAAAAAAATTTTTAACCAGAAATATTTTTTTCAATTATCGTTATTTGAAATTCAAACAATATTACATAAACATAATTAAAAAATGTATGTATTTCTGGATGAAAAATTGTGTTTGAAAATGTGCATAGTATTTAAGAAAAATACGAACTACGTTCTAAAAAATTGAATTTTAAATTTTAAAAAAGAAATAAACAAAATTAATTTCGATATAAATCGGTGCTGAATTGAATCCTGCAAAGTTTCTTTGAAAAATGTTATCAGGTTTGAAGAAAATTTGGAGAGAGCATTTTTTTGTTTCAAAGGGCACGTGTTTTTTAAATTATTTTTTAATACAATTTTTGAACAATTATATTGTTCCTTTAAATTCAAACAATAATTAAAAAAAATTTAATATTAAGAAAATATATTGGATAAAAATATTTGATTATTGTATTTTTGATAAATAAATAATATTTATTGAAAAACAATGTTTTCATGTTTAAATTTGTGAATTCCATAATTCGGGAATTTTTTGCTTTGGATATTTTCTGTCGGGAATTTTCCAGTTCGGTAATATTATAAACTGTTCGAAAATTTTATAATTTCGGGAATTTTATTATTCTAAAATTTACCAATTCGGAAATTTAATAGTGTCGGAAATTTCATTTTTCGGGATTTTTCAGTCATCCCTTTCGGAATTTTCTTAATCGTCCCATATTTTTATACCTTCTTTTAAAATGATGTAATTTTTCAAAATAAAAAGTCAGAATTTAATTTCGAAATCATCAAAAGTATCAATTTTCTTTTTATTTATTTAAAAACTTTTAAAATTATTTTTGAAATTTTGTCGGGACTTTTAAGTATCTTTTAAAGTGATTCCCATTTTTCCTAAACTTTTTGTAAAATCCTGCGAAAGAGAATTGCCTCAAAAGCTTCCATATTTTTTTCCAATTTCGCAAATCTTTTGAAATGTTTGGAAGTATTTTAAAACATTCTCTTCAAGTTATGTTCTTTTTGGAAATAAAAAATATTTTTAAATATTCCAGAAATCTTTAAAAAAAATTGTTGTTAAATTTTTCAAAATTTGTGAGAAGCTCCTAATTTTTTTTGTGTGGAACATTAAAAAACCTCCAACTTATTCGAATTTTTCCTAAATTAATCGTTGTTCAACTATTATTTACAAATAAAAATTCAACACTTTTACTTTCAAATTACAAATTTAAAAAATAGAAAAATTATCATTGTAACATTCAAAGTTTAAATGTATCACTCTGAAATTGTGACAATTCAGTTTCGAATTGTTTAATATTGAAAATTGTTTTTTTTTTTTGTAAATTAAAAAATTCCAAATTGAATGGGTTAAAAGTGGAATATTTTATACTAAAACGATACTTCAATAAGATTTTGAAATTGAAGAAAGGCGTTTATTTATAAATCTATTAATTTAAAGTGATTTTCAAATTGAATATTGTTTATGAAGACTCAATCGAGCTACATTTCAGTTTCTAAAAGCATGAGTTAATTTATATTTACAGCTGATCAATTTAAAAAGCTTTATTATTTTCCGGTCAAAAAATAGATTCACTTTCATTTCCCGATTTTTCCCGGTCGCGAGTCTAGCTCAATTTAGAACAACTTTCATGTTTTTGAAAAATTAGTTTTTCGGTTCTAACTTCCGGGATAATCATTTTATTTCTTGAAAGATTTTCTACAATTCTCGTGGTTAATTTTTTATTTTAAGAAATGTATGTAAAAATTATACTATTTTTATTTTTACAAACAATATTTTTCTTCAATAAAATTGTTGTAATAAAAGCGTTTCGAAGAGTTCTTTTTAATCTTCGAGAAATAAAATAAATATTTATAGGTCGACCAAGGTTAATTTTCTTTACAAAATTTTCCTTCAATCTCATTTTTTCCAGTTGTTTTTACTATAGTACAATTTAGGTTTGTATATTTGGGCGAAGTAATCCATTCTATAGTTTGACAAATATTCTTTATAGATCAATATTTTGTACAGAAAATTACCTTGAGTGACCTTTAATTATTATTTTATAACCGTGAAACAAAGAATAGATTTCAATGTTTTCTATGAAAAACACAATCCATGAGTGACAGAACGAAATCAGAAACAATAATAATGTCAATTTATTCAGAAACGAGCACTTTGAACAAAATTGACTTTTAGCGAACATTAAATATATATTTTTCAATTTTGACAAAACTCAGGTGTTATTTTCTCACAAAAAAAAAATATTTGTGGGGGTGCTAAATTATTAAACTAGCTGTGAATTCGATCTCAAGTGTTTCCACTTTGTTTGTATTTATAATTATATGGTGCTCATTTCACGAGCACTTTGCTTCCCGTTAGCAATGTATTTGCTTCCTCCTAGAGGAAGCATTAGTTATTTTTTTCAATAATAGACAAAACCAAAGTCTTCATTTTGCTCAATTTAAAAATAGAAATTGATAAAAAATACAAAATTACAAAATAGTACAAAAATTTTGTAAATACAAAGACAAATCAGACACGTCAAATTTTGTATTCGAAATGATAATTTTTCGAGCTGAAAAAGGGAAGGGAAAAGTTCTGTCGCACCCTATCCCTTTCCCAGCTTTGTGATTTCTTTACAAAAATTGTCAGAATTACTCTATTTGAAAATTTATAATGAAAAAGTCTTTGCTATTCATGCGTCAACTTTGAATTATGTCTATGAAAAAAGTTTTTCTGTTTGAAACAGATGATTCAAATATTATAAATGAGCATAACTTCCCTACTCTTTAATAAAATGTATTAATATTGTGAGTCAATCGATTCGTCTCAAACCAAGGAATCTTTTCTATTCTTGCATCAACTTTGAATTATGTTAATTAAAAAAGTTTTACTATAAAAAACCGTAGTTTCAAATATTATGCATTACCATAGCTTCCTTACTCTTCAATAAAATGTATCAATATTATAGACCAATCGATTTGCCTCGAATTTAGAAATCTTGTCTGCTCTTGCATCAACTTTGAATTATGTTAATGAAAAAAGTTTTACTATAAAAAACTGATTTTCGAAATATATAAATTACCATAACTTCCCTACTCTTTAATAAAATGTATCAATATTATAGGTCAATCGATTCGTCTCGAACCAAGGAATATTTTATATGCTTGCATCAACTTTGAATTATGCAACTGAAAAAAGTTTTACTATAAAAAACCGATTTTCAAAATATTATTGAGTGCTCAAAAAATACAATAAATATGTTTAGAAATCCGTTGGTCAGTTTGAAGATATTAGTGAGGAAAATAAGTCCTCCAAATTTCATCAATTTATGTGCAACCATTTTCTAATTATCGTGTTCACAAAAAAGTTTGACATCCACACATCCCCCCTCACACACACACATCCGGACAATTGCTTAGAACATTGTATTAGACATTTTTACATTGAGGAAGGTTTAATGAAATGAATTTAAAATTTTTGGAAAATGTTACCATTACAAAGCTTCCTCTATGAGGAAGAAAAAATAAATAAAACTTGAAAAAGCACCCCTTTAAAGAGCTTCGGAAACTAAACATTTGTTCAGTTTTTTCAAGCACTCCTAATTTTCAATAGTCCTACTTTCAAATTTATCTGAAGATATACGATTTAAGTCGTTCTAAAATAATGATTCAAGTATTAAAAGACGTTAATTTCTAATTCTGCAACATTAAACGATTTTCATTTGTAACTAAATAATTTGAAATGTTTCAATCTGAAATTATTGAACACTTTCAATTCAATAATTCTTGCATATTTAAATAGCTTTAAATTTCAAATTATTCAATATAGTCTACTTTTTCATGTTTGCCCTACAAGTATTCAGTTTTAAAGGTTATGAATTACAATTCTGAAAAATAAGTAAAATATTTTAATTAATTTATAGTTTAAACCAAAAACATTTGTATACTTCAATCTAAATGCAGCTGAAAACATTGAATTTAAAGTGCGTTGAATTCAAGATACATTTCGAAAAGAAAACTGAAAGCAGAGGATCGACTCTCAAAAGAAGCGACTAAAGTATATACCATTAAACCATTTCCCTTTCAGGGTAGGCGTGACACTACCCGATTCGGGTAGTGTTTCTAGGTTTTTCTTGAAGTTATAAATAACTACAAGTGTGTGCTCACCACACCCACGATGTGCCAACAGCACTCATGTCAGTATTCTTGAATGGTCACCCATCCAAGTACTAACCGCGTCCAACGCTGCTTAACTTCAGTGATCTGACGAGAACTGGGGTTTTCAGCGTGGTATGGCCGTTGGCCATGTAAGGAATTATTTTCACATATTTAACGTTTCAATTTATACTTTTGAATTTTCCGCGTAGTAGCAATTTCGAATCCCAGAATTTGTTATTTTGAACCTAACTTATTACGAAAATTGTGAAAATTCAAACAATAAGCCTGCATTCTGAAAATGAAGAAATTTTCATGTTAAAATTTAAATAATCAAATTGAAGCCTTAAAAATTAAAAAAAATTCAATTAGTGTTTTGTAAATTGTATTAGAATCGTAAAAGAGTATAATTAGTTCGGAATCGGAAGACATACAGCAAAGGTATATAATATATTTGCATACAGCTTAGTTATCCGCGCAAAAAGAAATGTTTCAAAAATTTCTTTTTTGCAGAGTTTTTAAATTTTCGGAAGTTTACATTCTTTTACATACCTATAGGTATTACCTCTATAGAGATAAAAAAAGATACCCAATTTTTTCTCATTTTAATAACTTATTTTCTGAGAGATAATTCCTATTAAATTCACCCCCGTTTACAAGTGACCGAAATGCACTAGGGAAAAAATCGCCAAGACCCAGGAATACAAATTAGATATACCGCGAATTTTAAATTATGATATTTAATGAGATTATCTTTATAACTTGTGATTTCAAAAATTTGCATATAATAATTTTTTTAAAATAAATACTTTAGGAAAAAATCGAAAAGATCCAGGTCTCGAAATTATAATTACAGCAAATTTTCTGTACTTCTAGAGACGACTGAAATATCCCGCAAATAAAATTCCCCACTCTGTAAAACTCCCGAATAATAAAATTACAAAAATAATAAAATTCCCGAACAGTTTATAATATTAACGAATTTGAAAATTCCCAAATAATAAAATTCCCTGCATACAATTGCCGAATCGAATTACAAAATATCCGAACTAGAATTTCCATAATTATAAAATTCTAGAATTTTCATAATTAAAAAATTGTTTCTTAGTAAATATTATGTATTAAAAATGCGATAATAAAATATTTTTATCAAATAAATTTTTTTTTAATATTTAAAGTTTTTAAAAATTGTTTGAATTTAAAATAAAAATAACCCTACAAAATATGTATAACAAAATTAATGTAAAAACACGTGTGTGTTTCAAACGAAAAAAAAATTTCTCCCTAAATTTTCTTCGAACGAAACATATATGATCCAAACCAACTTTGTAGGATTCAAATCATTCAAATAAATAATCTAATTTATTTCGAAGTTTCTTTTTAATTTTTTTTTAAATCAATAATTCGATTTTTCAGAACATTTTTTTTAATTAAAAAAAAATACTATGTACATTTTCAACCAAAATTGTTTATCCAGAAATATATTTTTTTCAATTATTGTTATTTTAAATTCAAACAATATTTTTTTCAAACTTCAAACATTAAAAAAGATTTTTCTTTGGTATAAATATTTGATTATCTTAATTAAAAGAATCATTTATCAAATAAATTTTTTTCAGCACTGGTCGAGGGGCAGTCCACTCTAGAATCGACTCTACGTGAGCATAATTATTCCGTCAATTAGATCACGATTCCTGTGATTCCACACATGAAGCATAATCCGGTTTGATTCTGAGCGTAAGAAAAGAAAAGAATCGAATCCAAACTCAGAAGATCGCACAGGGATCATTCTGACAGTTGCGCGCATTGAGTTGCATCAGTACGACTGATTTCTGTTGATTCCGCCTGAGTCCAGCTGATTCTTCGTTGATTCTTCATCGATTCCTTCGTTTCTCGACCACACTAGGGGAGCGTTTACATATTACGTAGCATTAAAAGTGGGAGGACGGGGTTCGTGTTTCGTTACGATCTGTGATGTGGGGGGGGGGGGGTATTTTTAACCCGATTACATAACATGTTTAATTGCATGTATTTCTCAGGGTGGCCTGCTGGACTGGGAAACCGGGGAAACCCAGAAATGACCGGGAATTTTTTGAAGACTAGGAAAAAGGGGGAAAAGACAGTGAATTTATTTTGTGACTGGGAATTTTACAAATTTTTAAAAGAAAAATCTAACCATTCAATTGAAATATCACGAACTTCATGTCACATGATATATCATGAAATTTAAAATAAGTTTGATTTCAACTTTTTTTTTAAACGTTAAGTTCAATTGTTGACTTTTTCAATTATGAAACCATTTTATGATATATATTACACGGAGAAAAATGAGATTGAAGAGTTCCATATTCAGTACACAAATTGTTTAATGATTACCAAATTTCAGGAATAGATGCACAAGATACGGGAAGGATTGTGAAACTACACACTAATCATTAAAATTTTGTATCTCTCCTGCATAGAACCTTATCTTTTAATACTTTAAAGTTATTGTATACACTTCGTTCGTTACCACCTACAATTCAAGTGCTTTAACCTTTGCACAAATGAAAACTAGTCTCTCCTAAAAAGTGCGTTTTCTCAAAAAAGAATACAAAGAATAAATTACTATACTTTCTAGAATCAATAATGGAAATCTATATATCGTGTCTCAGTTTTCGAAAGGACGAAGTCTTAATCGAAGTATAGTTTATAGCGTTCTATTGGCAACTCGACTTAGTTTGCAGTAGTTCAGTAACCATTCCTGGATGTCCCGCACTCAATAACGTTCGGACAGCACCGTACCGAAGCTTGCTTACATGATACCATAAGGACGTTTAGTACCACTTACTTTAGAATCCAGAATACCAGATTGCAGAGAGAGCTGACTGCTGCGTTGGAAACCCGGGTTCAATCCTCGGCAACTACGTTTTTCATCTAACTCGACTTTTTCTGTTTCAGCAAATAAATGTTCATAATCTAATGTTTAAAACTTATTGAATATAAGTATGTATAATATATAAATGAATGTAAGTTTATAAAATGAAAAGTGACTATATCGACCCGTCAACAGCCGCCGCTCTGTGCCCTTGTGAATTCTTTTTGGCCGATCATTCTTTACTGTGGCGAGTATAGGAACGATTCCTATTCTGGACTGGACTACGTACAGTGCGCTAGGGGAGTCAGACCGTCGACAAGCTGTGATCTCTTTAGTTGCCTAAAGGAGTTAATGCCGCGATTGCACTTGAGTCAATAACTGATTTTCAATCTCGAATTTTTTTTACAACGCCAGTTCAGTAATGGATACCTCGCCTACCAGCACTATAGACCCAATTTTTCACTTCCATTTTTCTCCGTGTATGGAGCATTTTTAAAATGCAGTTTTAAAGACTTAAACAATACAGAATGAACAGAGTTTGAAATTAATATTTTTAACAAAAAACTTCTGTAAATAAAAACTAATTAACAATTTCAAAAATGGAACTGTAGTTCAAGAATTCGAGATTGAATTGCATTCTTAATATTTTTTAACATTGAATAATTTACAGGTATTAACGTTATAAATTTGAAATATTTCCATTTAACTTAGTAGGTAAACAAATATAAAGGTCCGATTGAAAATTTATCAACTACTTTTAACACTTTTATTAAATTAAAAATAATATTCAAATATTGTTTCAGTCTAAAATATTCCATTTTTATCCCATTCGAACTGAAATTTTTTAATTAAAGAAAATAACAATTTTTCAGTGACTTAATACTTTTTGACTGTTCATTTAAAATAAACAATTAGAAAAATAGAATATTCATAACTAAACAATTTGAAACTGAATTGTTTGAAACAGAAAGCCTTGAATCTTTAAAATTTCACAGAGCTAAACTTAAACTTTAAACGTCAGAATGTTAATTTGAATTCTTCTATTTCAAAACGCAGTGTCTCGTCGTCCCGAATTTCGGGATGACTAGTGCAATATTTTTCATAAGCTTGGCTAGTCTTCCCGAATTTTCGGGTGGGGCCGGAAGGCACCCCTGTGATCGGCCATAGAAATAATGTTGGTGGAACACCTACCCCTTTTCCAACGTCTCGTGGGGGCGGGAAGACACCCCTGTGACCAGCCACATAAATAATATTGGTCCAACCCCTCTAATTTTTCGGGACGACTAGACACAGCCATTTAAAAAAAATTCTATTTTAAAGTAAAATTGTGTAATTTTAACGTACACAATAGGTAATCAATTATTTGAAACAGAATATAGATTTTTCAAGATTTTTAAAATAAAATTTAGAAGCTTGTTAAGGAGTTTGAAAGATTTTCAGGTAATAAAAAAATTGTCCTAAATTTCTGGGAAAATTAAAATTTATTTTTTATTTTGAAAAATTAATTTTAACCTCGATTTTAACATGAAACTTGAATCCTTGCTTGAATCAGGCCTCGCTGCAAGCTACACCGACGATGTCAGCTGAGAAGCAATACAACTTTACGGACTCCTCGTATGTGTAGCCTGCGTTTGACACTGCGCACTTGACGTGTTTTAACGCGTTGATCCCAAGCTATGTCAAGCTGACTCGCCCGAGTCTGCACGGAATCGTAGCGATTCCGATTGATCCTTGGCGATTCTCACTGATTCCCGGTGCTTCTTCTGAATCTTACTGATGAACGCATGTTTCAAACTTTCAGAATCGATATCTCAGATTCTACCGAATCAAGCTGATTCCCACATATTTCTGAAAAATCTTTTGACGAGTGACTGATTCTGAATCGATTCTAAGTGAGGAAAATCACTGATTCCGCCAGTGAACGGCCCCTCGGCACTGGTTCATGACTTATCTCGAAATTTCTTCTTAGTTTTTTTTCTTTTAAAGAAAAATTCGATTTTCGAGAAAAGGTTTTTTATAATTTTTTAAATAGTATATGTACAAAAAACCTATCTCAAGTTTCAGACCGGCAAAAATCTTATATGCAATCAATTTTTTCGGTTCAGTCTAGTAATAAAAATTAAACTCCTAAGTACAAAGAATTATAATTTAAAAACCATATCTATCATTCATAGAAGAAGCATGAACGTATCAGAAATTATAATAATATTCAACAATCAAATATAAACATAATTATCTCTTATTATATTACTCTCTACTGTTATATATTATATATACTCTCTCTATTATATTACTATATTATTGTATTACTCTCACAATTCAGTTTATTTATTACCATCATATCAGTGCTTCTGTCATTATTAATTTTTCCAAATACGTATTTTGGGTGTGCCTAGCCTAGACATTGTGCCATTTATTAATATATTCGGAAGTGCGGTGTTCTGTTTATGAAGCGATACATGTCAAACTTTTCTAACCTTAAAAAATCTGTCAAATGCTTTACCGTCATATTTTACGAAGAATGAGAAAACCAGCTGTCGACTTCGTAGTACGGTGAGAGCAGCACCTTGACATGGCAGAAAATGTGATGTCCTATATATATAGTTCCCCCACTCTGACACCCCGTACCGCATCTACGTTTATAATATCTTTGTCAAGACACACGAGGGTTTCGCCGGCCTGTCGTTGTGATTTCATCGTGCCCTGTGACCATCCATCTCACGGTTGTAGGACGTAGCCGTAAGTGTGATTTACCGTGGTTCTACTAGGAGCCGGTGTCATTTGTTAGATGGCAGTCACTCTCAGTGGGGCCCTGCGGTGATTTTGTAACCTTTTTTTTCAAATTATATAT
>CAKNYM010048743.1:49387-67188 GCA_932195095.1 Andricus curvator
GAATCTTTGTACTTTTTTAGGATAAAGGGATTCCTGCTTAAAATGAATGAATTTCGTACCAAGATAGCAAGAATGAAACCTACGACAAAAGCATGACTAGTGCTCTTACTATTATAGGCATATTTTTTTCTCCGTGTAGGTTGAGAAATAGCTTCTGAATATCAATTTGTCTCTGCAATTTTTTTAACACACTGTGTGCGGAAAACCCCCAAATTATTCCATCGAGATTCTCAAGGTCACTTACCTTCAGCGGCAACTTCCGTGTACCAGGGGCTGAAGTGATACTGAAGGAGAAGGTACTCAAAGCGGGAAGCCTTCCTGCAACCTGTACACAGCGAATATGCGTTTTTTGTTCTGTTGGGGGGGCCATACACCCCACGTTGTCCTCGAAGGATTAAGACTACCGACTGCTAGGTGATAGATTCAGGCATAGATGTAGCTTCGAAACCCCGTAGCGCTAGAAATTTGATTTTTAATATAATGTTTAAAAATGTAATATATATATATATATATATATATATATATATATATTCATTCTAAGCAGGACCATTAACATTTATAGACAAAATACTCGCAATCAATTATTCTTTATTTTTTTAATACCTTTTTTGTTATATCTTTAGAGTATAGAAATAGTGAGTGTTGAAATGAAGAAAAAAGTGTGAAATTTATAATTTTGTAATTATAAATATTATTCGGACGATACGCAGTCGCATGATGATGTATGAATGGTCCTTAAAACAATCGAATGATTTTTTATCAGTTTTAAAATTAACTCCTGCATTTTCGTATGCCAGCGATTTGCCAGTACAGAACCAGTACTGGTGTGCAGTACCGCACCAGTACCGCACGCCAGTACTGCGGAGCATTACCAACCAGTACTGGCCCAATACAGATTCCCAGTACTGGAACTCCGGCAATGTGTACTGGGCCAGTACTGTGCCAGTGGTGTACTTCCACCAGGGGCACAGATAGGTATAATATTTACTGATATAGGTGAAAATTCATTTAAACTCGCGTTTTTAAGAAAGAAAGAAGAAAAAGAAGAGATCCTTTTCCATCCCCCTTCTAAATACTTCGTGTATAGAACATTACTAGGCAGAATATTAGTGGTAAATTGAAAGGTAAAAGTTTAAGAAGTGGAAATAATTTCTTTTTTGACCTAATGGACATTAAAACATATTTCCGAATGTCGCCAAGATTATTCTTTCATTTTGACTTTTCATATTCATAGGCTCATATGTGAATCAACACCTATGCTTCTGTGCTTATACAATCTGACAGCATTATATTGATTCAATTTGTGGCAAAAAGATTTTTTTACTCGTGAATTTTAAATGATATTCAAGAAATGTTTTCTTGTGCATCTTGCAGGTACACGTGTAGTCAATCAGGTAAACAGACACTCAAAGGTTGTAACTACCTGAAGGGCTATACTTTATTTCCACGCGTTAAGCTTTTCAGGTTAATTTGAAAATGAGCATCTATACCTACGCATCTAGAGTTTTCTGACTTCCTGTGCAGGGAGAAGCTATTGGTTGTAAAATTGGGTATTATAATATTTATTTTCACAAGAGTTCGATGGCAATTCAGGATATAGTAGAGAAAATGGTATGAGTTTCCCGGAGCGATACGAAGAAATACTTCTTTCATATATATGAACAACTTAATTCATTTTCGTAAAAAAGGATTAGCCGCGAGACCGAAAGTGCCACTTATAAATTGAGAAGAACTTTGAAATTCACGGCAGGTATCAAACAATTCTTAAGAGACTAAATTTTGTTCTAATTAAATTTTTTGTTTTGTTTGAAAATAACCATTTTCAATGCAAGACACCTATGTCACCTGAAATTCTTCAAGAATTATTCATCCTCCTTCCAATCTAGCGACATTTAATAAAATTTTTGTTATAATACCAATTTTTTGTGTTAAGCGCTACGGTAACTCACAGTTGTTCAAAAATTATGAACCTTTAAAATCTGACGATTTTTGTTGAAGAATGTCAATTTCCGGTGAAACACTCTCTAACGGGACCGAAAAGCGTAAATTTTCGACATGATGGAACTATAGTCTTTGCAATCTAAGAATGTGTTGTTGAAAGTGCCTGATTTCGATATAGAATGCAGACATACTTGGGAACTGTTGAAGATGGGGAATGTTGATGATGATTTTTGTTTGAGACTACAAAATTATGGGAATTTATGAAAACTCATGGGAAGTTACGAGAACTTGTAAAAGTTAAAAACCTATGAAATTTATGGAAACATTTCATATTTGGGGACATTTTAGGGAACTTTCGAAGGATATACACATTTTCTCATCTATTACTAATCTGCTGAAGGCTGGTGCCCTTCTCAGTATACGACACAAACCAATAATGACTCTCTCGGTTCCAGTTCTGTCCCTACACTTCCCCTCCATTGACCAAAGTTTGGTGGGCCTGACGTTATAACTAGACTCTCCACCGTACGACGACTCGCTACTTAATTTGGACAGGATTTCAACTGGCAGAACGGAGACTGGGTGTTTGGAATGCTAGAGGGATGAATGATCTCCAGGAAAGAGAATTACAAGAAACTATTCCCGTAAGGAAGCCAGATATTTTATATGTACCTGTAACAAAGAAAAAGGGATGCGACATTAGGGAGATAAAAAATGGGGAGTTAACGAACGGTCTTAAAATATGGTCAGGAGTAGATAGTAAATCACATGGTAGTCGAGGGGTCGGTCTGATCATGAATAAGAGAGTAAGGCAGCATGTCAAGAAGCATGGATTTCTATCTCCCTGATTGTTGTGTTTCAGAATGAAAGTGGGCATCAGAAGACTATTTATCATAGCGTGCTTCGCCCCAGTTAATGGTGAAAAGAGTAAATAAAGAGCAATAAAGGTATAGAAGGCGCATGGAATATGCTCCGAAATTTAATTGTTAGGAGTGCGATTGAAGTGTGTGGTACTGCGGTTGTAGGAAGAATGTCTGGTGATGCGCGGTGAAATGATGAAATCCGAGTAGTGGTCCACGAAAAGAAGCAAGCGTATCTAAGAAATTTGAGCATTGCCGGCCTTAGCAATGAGGAGAAAAATAGACTTAAAAATGATTATAGAGACAAAAGCAGGAAAATAGAAGTACTAGTTAAAGAAAGTAAAAATAAAATTAAAAAATATACATACATACATACATTGATTAGCAGTTCGAACTCGAAAGTTCATTGCCTCACTACCCGATTCGGGTAGTGTTTCTAGGTGCATATTTACTACCAATGTGGGCCCACCACACCCACGACGGGCCAACAGCACGCAGTATTCCTGAACGGCCACCCATCCAAGTACTAACTGCGCCCAACAATGCTTAACTTTAGTGATCTTACGAGAACTGGTGTTTTCAGCGTGGTATCGCCGTTTTATATTAAAAAATATAAAAGAAGAAAATGCAAATCAATTCTGAAGGAAGCAAGAAACTCTTTTATAAATTGACGTTGACCAACATGAAAGGAAGGAGTAGTACAGAGTTGGTCAGCGTGATAAATAGCAGGACTGAAATGGTATCTGATACAGACGGGATGCTAGACTCTTTGAGGGACTCTTTCAAGGAATTATTGGGAGGTGAAGCTATCGTGCAGCACAATTGCAATATAGAACACGATACGTTAGATAACCCGGTTGAGAGAATCTGTACCTCTGAGGTTAGGGATATAATTAAGAAAATAAAGAATTGTGCGGCTGCTGCTTCAGACAGTATTAACGCTGAAATGCTTAAATACGGTGTCTACTACATACTTCATAGGTTGTGCGAGTTGACAAATTTATGTATCAAGATGGGAGAAGTTCCAGATGACTGGAAAAAGGCGATTGTCATCCCACTATATAAAAGAAAGGAAGATAAAAGCAAATGCAATAATTACAGAGGTATCAGCTTACTAAGTACCATAAGTAAAATATATTCAAAAATAATCATTCATAGGTTAATCAAAATAACAAAAGAAAAGATATTGGAAGCGCAACATGGTTTTATGCCAGGAAGATCATGTACGGATCAGATATTTAGTTTGAGACGGGTCACAGAAAAAAGTTTTAGAGTAAATAAAGGAGTTTTCTGTGCACTGGTTGACCTATAAATATAGTTGTATAGGAGTAAACTCTGTGAAGTCCTGAAAGAGTACGGAGACAATGGATGGCTCTTACAAGCAATAAGAACAATACATGTAGGTAACAAAGGGAGTGTGAGGGTGAATGTGCAACTGAATGACTGGTTCGATATTATGCAAGGTGTGAGGCAAGGATGCGTTATGTCCGCATGGCTATTCATTATATGCATGGACAAGTATCTAGCAATTGCAGATGATAAGGTTGTTATGACAGAGTCAATTGAAGACTTGCTAAGAATGTTGAGCAAACTGAATACAAGCATGAAGAACATGCGCCTCGCAAATAATGTAAATAAAATAAAAATTATTGTCTTTAATGGAAAAAGTGAGAAAACAATATGAAACATTATCCTAAACGATGAGAGAATAAAACAAGTTGATAAGTACGTGTATCTTGGTAGCCTATTGACTAATGACGGAAAGATAGATCGAGAGATATACAGGCGTATAAACAAGGGTAAGAAGGTTATCAGGAGAGCAGGAACCATGATCAAAAATGGAAATATATCAGATAGGGCTGAAATGGCAATATACAGGGTGATTCTTTTATCTTAAGACATCGAAATATTTCAAGAAATATGCATCTAATGGAAAAAATGTCCTATTAAAAACTTTTTATTTTCGAGAGGGAAAAGCGACCCCGCAAAAATTGGCCCCACACACCACCCCAGAGGGGCAGTTGGGGGGTTACTTTAAAATTTCAAGTCGGAACATTGTTGACTGTTCAAGAAATGCATTTTGAAACGAAAGATAAAAAAGACGTGTTGATTGTTTTCAGGATTTAATTGTAATCAATTCTAATTTCAACACCCCTTCCGCCCACCTGGAAAAGGGGTTAAAGTAGAGTAAAAAAATGAGAAAGCTCAATTTTATTTTTGAAACGCAAGCTTCTCATTTTGTCTCCAAGTATGTAAGCAGTCAATGAATTAACTACTTTTAGGGCTACCCAGTAACAACAAACTGGACATAGTAGTTGTCTGTTCCTCTTGGGGTGCTTTTTTTCGGTGACGCCCATTGCCTCTCACCATCGGGTTGCCCTGGAATATCGAGGACGCGAGTTCTCATTCTCCCAAGCTGCGATGTGATTAAAGCTACGTGTCAAGGGCTGACTGGTACCAGGGTTAACAAATCCTTGAACATCTCGGCCTGTGCCCCTCAGTAGAGGCGGATAGGCAGGGTTCTCAAAGAAGTTGTCTTAACGGGGACTTTCAGGGGGTGTTTCTAATTTCCCTAGCTTCTCGTTGGGCAATTGAATGAAACACGAAGATCAAAACAAAAACAATGAGGGACACGTTCCGGGACCCTTTTTTAACTCACCGCTAGTGATAGAAGGATCCTCAGGGGGCAGTCTAACACGAGCGGTGCGAACTTCTTGTTCCCTTGCGGCTCTAGACTACCGACCCTACCTAGGGGCCCTAAATTAGCCTTTCAATGGCTGAGACGGGAACCCCCATGATGCAGAATAATCTGCACCACAGCAAAGGCGCCTAGGCGGTTCTAGCCAGGCACTTGTCAGTGGTGCAGGCAGGAATTGCCCTAATCCAAGAACCCTGGTTATACGGGGAAAGGATAAGTGGCTTGCCATGATGTGGCTCTATGTATAAGGGGTTACAAGAAAAAGCGTCAAGGGCATGCATACATGTCAAGGGTATGGATGCGATCTTGGTGCCTAAGTTTTGCTCCAGAGATCTCAACGTTATCAAGGTGAGACTCAGGGGCAGTAGTGGAGAAAGCCTAGAGGTGTTTATTGCCTCGGCGTATTTCCCGGGCGATGTCGAGGGACCCCCGCCTCCCAGAGAGGTGAAGGCTCTAATTCGGCACTGTCAAGAGAACAAGATTCCTCTGCTGTTGGGCTGTGATGCAATCTCTCACTACACGGTGTGGGAAAGCACAAACATCGAAGACAGAGGGAGAGATTTAATTGAATACATAGCGGGCACAGAGCTGAAGATTCTGAATCGGGGTGATACTCCCACATTCGAGACTAAAAACAGGAGTGAGGTTCTCGATTTGACTCTATGTTCGGGTGTACTGAGGATCAGGGTAGTGGGCTGGAGAGTTTCCGATGAGGAGTCTCTCTTGGTCCACAAATATATCGTATTTCGATTAGCCCTAGGAAAACCCGTGGTTTCCAACATCTGAAGAGGAACTCAAAGGGAGGCTTGCGTAATTCCCCACAAGCTATGGTACCATTGATGAGTTAGAGCATGCCGCGGATTTTCTGCGAAGGACTCTGACTACATCATATGAGAATAATTGCCCTACAAGCACAATTAAGTCTAGGCACAGAGTAGAATGGTGGAATACCCACCTGGAGAGACTCCGTAAAAAGACAAGAATGTTGTGCAATAGGGCAAATAGAACTAAATTGCCTTCTGACTGCGACATATATAAGACGGCCCAGCATGAATGCAATAAAAGTATGAGAAAGTATAAACAGGAGGATTCGAGGGGCTTCTTGCGAGGAATCGAAAGGCATTCCGGAAACAGCGAGGCTCCACCAGATCCTGGCGAAGAATCCGGAGGCTCGACTCGGGCTCATAAGGCTCGATAATGGTGAGTTTGCCGAAGACGATGAAGCAACGCTGAATCACCTAATGGAAGTTCACTTCTTTCATTTTCAGCCCAGTCCCTCGTCTGGTGAAATTATTTAGGGTAAGCATAGCCCTTAAACACGTGCCATCGGCATGGAAGGATGGCAGAGCGGCCTTCATTCCCAAACCTGGAAGGGAGGGTTCCACTGCTGCAAAAGATTTCCGACCAATCAGCCTAACGTCTTTTATCCTGAAGACGTTGGAGAAACTGGTCAAGAGACACATTAGGGATGAGGTGCTCTTGGAATTCCCGCTGCATAGAGGGCAGCATGCTTTTCAGGCAGGCTGCTCGGTAGAAACTGCGCTTCATGCTGTTGTGGAAAAATTGGAGCAGCAGTTGGAACAAAAGGGGTATGCGGTGGGCACTTTCTTGGACACAAAGGGTGCTTTCAGCAATACTCCTCCAGAAGTCATCTGTTGAGAGGCTTTGAGATGTGGCGTGCCGGACCAGCTAGTATGCTTGATAGGAAGGATCCTACGCCGAAGGAGACTCGAAACCAGATGGGGTGAAAGCCTAGTAAGGGGAATAGCTCCAAGGGGTTGCCCACAGAAGGGTGTTCTGTCGCCCCTCCTGTGGTGCATTGTGTGAGATTCAATGCAGCAAGTTTGTTATGACTTTGTGGATGTGCAGGAGAGTCTTTTGGTTGACGTCGGGTCTAGGGCCTAAAATTCTTGCATGACTCCACTCTGCTGTCCTAAAACCAAGGCTCCTACACCGGCAGAACTTAGAACAATGCAGGACAGGCTGCGAAGATTACAAACGCTAGCATTCAGGGGTTTGACTGGAGCAATGAGGACTACGCCCACAGCAGTGATACGATTCATGCTCTGTGAAGAATCCCTACATGTTGCGATAACTGCTAGAGCGGCACACGCGATGGGCCGCCTGGCAAGAGAAAATAGATGGACTCGGGGGACTAGGCACACTAGGCTCCCGAGTGAAATCGGCGCACTGCCGACTCTAGAGATGAGGCAAGATAAAATAACAAAACGCTTCAACTTTGCCAAAGGTTTCCGCGTCTGCATTCCAAGCAGGGATTTGTGGAAAGCAAATGGTAACCCGCTCCTTAAAGGGGAAATATGGTATACGGATGACTCCAGGGAAGATGGAGGGTCAGGAGCAGGGATCTATGACAGCAAGAGAGGAAGGGGGATAGGGATCCCATTTAGGCGACATGCTACTGTCTTTCAGGCGGAGGTACTGGCCGTCCTTCGCTGTGCTGAAACACTAATAGAAGAAAACGCTGCTGGCAGACAGATTACGATCTGCTCGGACAGCCAAGCGACAGTAAATGCAATAGGGAAACCAGACATAACTTCAGAACTGGTTTGGGAATGCAAACAGGCATTAAACCAACTTGCAGAAAGAAACAATGTGGCTCTCATATGGGTCCCTGGTCACACTGGGATCAAGGGCAACGAAAAGGCGGACCAGTTGAAAAAATGCGGCGCAGTAAGTGAATACATAGGACCGGAACCGATACTAGGAATAGCGTCTTGCTGTGTCGGGATGGTCATTAAAAGCTAGATCCGAACAAACCACCGGGAATACTGGGAACAGATCCAAGGTCGCCGTCAGGCGAAATCCATTCTGGGTTTCACCTATAGGATGGACAGAGCCAGGGAAATCTTGGGTTTACCCAAGAAATATATAAGGACAGTGGTACGGATCCTAACTGGGCACAACCACTTAAACTATCATATGCACAAAATGGGGTATAACACCACGTCAGAGTGCAGGAAATTCGGCAGGGATGACGAAACATCCCTGCACGTAATATGCCAGTGCCCGGCATTACCTAGGCTCAGGCAACAAACCCTCGGGGCCCATTTTATGGAACCTGAGGAAATTACAATGGGAACAGTAGTCGACATACTGGACTTCATCAAGATGTCTGGGGTCAAATGCTGAGATTGAATAGGTAAGGGTGTGGCAAAATAGGCTTCATAGCTTGAGCGCCAGGGGAGTTCTTCACAGGCTTCCCGCCCTTCTTAAAACTAACTCACTATGTAAGCAGACAAGTAATTAACTACTTTTAGCGCTACCCAGTAAGGAAAAACTGGACATAGTAGTTGTCTGTTTCCCTTGGGGTGCTTTGTTCAGTGAATCCCATTGCCTCGCACCATCGGGTTGCTTGTTTTCTATGAGTCCCCTCGCCTATCACTATCGGGGTGCTTGTTTTCAGTGAGTCCCCTCGTCTCTCACTATCGAGGTGCTCGTTTTTGGTGAGTCCGCTTGCCTCTTTCAATCGAGGTGCTTGTTTTCGATGAACATTTTACATTGAGTGCTCAAAATGATGTCTTTCGACTTCGATACACTTGCTAATCGGCGCTTTGAAAGATTGTACACAGCTGCGGAGTGTGTCTGATGTTATTTGGTTACAAGCAGTCCCGGTCTGGCAGGCCAATTTACCAGACCTACTCTACCGATCCAGTGACCGCTGAATTCGCGTTTCAGTACTTCACGCGTGATTGCCGAATAATGCGCTGGACAACCGTCATGTTGAAACCACATATTCTGTCGCAGGTGAGACGCGTGTGACCACGAAAAAAAAGGATAAGATGATTATCAAGCTTTTTAGAAGCATCCCACCTATAATATGCGGCAAGCCCACAAAGTTTTGTGAAGACAATACAACGCCATTTGAGATCTGCCAGCTATGGATAGGGGAGTACGTTGCTGAAACCGTTCTTGAAACTGCAGCACATTGAAAAGCACATTGAAATTTTTTTTCAACGTAAGCAACACAACGAACCCAAACAAACCAACCCGTACGAATCAACCCAACCAAACCGACTTTCTGTCAGCCTTATGTTTCGTTTGAAAGTGCATTCTTTGAACAGTCAGCAATGTCATTTTTCCCCCTCGAAAATAAACAATTTTTATGAGGGACATTTTTTTGTTAGATCCGCGTTTCTTGAGATATTTCGATGACTCAAGATAAAAAAATCACCCTGTATAGTTCTGTATTTACACCCACTGTGCTGTACGGTAGCGAGACCTGGGCCTACCATGAGAAGGTTAAGAGTAAAATCAACGTGATTGGCATGCAATGCCTCCGCAGTATGTGCAGTAAAACGCTAATGGACAATGTCAGTAATGAGAGAATCCTTAAAGAATGTGGTGTAAACGAGACACTGATTCACAAATGTGAGTGAAATTCTTTGAGATGCTTTGGACATGTTAAGAGAATGAAAGATGAACAACTGACCAAACAAGTATATCGAGGTAAAGTAAATGGCAGCGTACCCAGAGGCAGGCCGAGAAAATAATGATTAGAATGTGTGAATGAGAACCTTATTCGAAGAGATATGAAAAGTCTTAGAAACACAAGAGCTTGCACGAGAAAAAGCATGGATGTGAGGGACCCTAAAGAGGCATGCCAGTACAAAAAGGGTGTGGCGACAAATAGTTTATCAGAAATGCATGATGAAGTGTCAGTAGAGTGAATGACGCCTGAAACAAAAGACCTTGGATACTAATGGGTCTGAGTGGAGAGTCGCTGTAGGGCTTGACCTTTACTCTCATGACTTTGATGGCTATGTTGGCGGTAGCACTGCTACTGACAGGGTTTCCCATGCCAAACAGGCAAAGAACGAAGAGGACAGGGACTGAAAGAAGGACTAACAACCCATCCATCACGGAAAAGTGGCTTCTACTTGATAAACAAGCGCATCTCATCGGGATAAGCAAAAAGTGTTGAGAAGCAGACCATCACCTGCGCCTGCGGAGGATGATTCGGTTAGGAGCCCCCAGCCGACCACTTCCACAGAATGTCACGGCAGCAAATCAACTCTCAAACCCATCATGATGAGTACTTGATGCGCTGCCAACTCGAACACGGGATAGGAGCGACGAAAACTTTTATCGACGGGATGGCCTTTCGCCAAAAATTTGTAGCGAATTTCCCGAATTACGTAACAGTATCTGAAGACGATCTTGAACAATGGAAGCGTCATATAATAGACGAGAACCTCCACCAGCAAATCTAGGGTGCACGGCCTAAAAAAAGGATCAGGTGGAGGTCGGAAATAAATAAAGACGTTATCAGATGTCACTTTCGAGCACGAAACGCTAAGGACCCCTGATTCTATTCAACTGATTGAAAAGCCTAATGAGGAAAGCCTGCGTCTCATGGCGTGCTTCACTGATGCCATCCTTGAGTTCGCAGATCAAGAACCATCTATGAGAAATGGTCTGCCGAAATTTCTCCGGTCAGTTGGCAGCTTGAACACCGAGATACTGCCTTTGTTCGCGCGTGCTAGTATGATGAGCGTAGAACTTAGAGTCCGGGCTGCTAACAACTACGCCACAAGGAAGATGTCGGATCCTTCATGGAAGTTTCGACTTCAAGGCGCAATTAGTAAAATGAGAGCAAAACTAGGACGGTTGTATCGACGCCGAAAGGGCAATCGGTCTCAGAAACTGACTCGTCATTTGGAGGAAATCCTACGCCCAAAGAACATCAGTTCAAGAACATCTACGAACTTGGACGAAGTGATTGACTATCTCAAACAGAGACTCAAGATGGCTTACAGATGACTTACAGATGGCGAAAACAAGACTAAGTATCATTTCGAACCACCTACCTGGAGAAAAAGGGATATAAGGACTCAATATCTGGATTTTTGTCTATGGGACAATGATCTAGACATTTAGGTGTAGTATCTTGATATTAAAAACCAATATCCTGATAGTAAAGTTTACTATCTCAATATTTTTTCAATTAGAGCTTTCAATACCTGGACGTTGAATTTTCATATCAAAATATTTCAGCCTAATATCTAGATCGTTGTCCTCTAGTTAAAAATACAGATTTTGAATTTTAATATCCATTTTTCTCCGCGTAGGGCCGAAGAAATGGCCAGATATTGGTCGAGCATCTATGGTACTCATAGATCAAGTCAACTGGATACGACGTGGCTCCGCCTAGGAAAGAACAAAGTTGCAGGGTTGCCTGGGTACAAATACCTGGAGGCTCGGCATCCCACCCTTGCTGGAGCCCTTCAAAACATCTTGGATAACCCAGATCATGAGCCTTCTTTCATGACGGAGGGCGTAATGTATATGATTCCCAAAAAGGTAGATGCTGGTAGTCCTAGTGCTTACCGACCAATCACTTACCTTCCGACCCTCTATAAGTGTCTCACAACCATTTTTTCTGACTTCGTCTATAAATATTGTGAGGAGAACAAAGTCCTCGCCTAAGAACAAAAAGGTGGCTGTCGAGTCTCCCGCGGCTGCAAGGATGAAGTCACGATTGACAGTGTAGTTTCGTTGCATGCACAACACCACCAGCGCATATAAATGGATTAAGTGTGGAACACCCCTTTTTTAGCGTATTGTACGCATTCTTGCCACTTCTGTTAGATAATAATCTGGTCCCTATATCCGTCTGTGACCTTCAGCTAGTTTTGTGGGTGAGGATAATAAAGGTGGAACAATGGCACCTGTCTCTCTGAAAAAACTAACGGCCCTGCAGGGTTAGCGATCAGCAGAGATCAATCGGATGCACACGCGTTTTGGTGAAACTGCTCCGGAAACTCTCACTCGTAATACTATTGGAAGGCGACTCAGTATGCTTGATAAAATTTGGAAGGAGGCACGCGCGACCCATGTTGAAATTGCTGTTCATGAACAAGCAGATCCGTATATGACCGATGATGTTTTTGGTCAGATGGAAACGCGTTATGAAAATGCTCAAAGTGACCTGTTGCGGGTGACAAGTCGTATCGACGCGTCCGCATCGCGCGCTGGTAGTCGTTTATTTAGACAAGCAGATGAGGACGTGTCGGATTCAGACCTCCGACCTTCCAAGCTTCCAAAATTGGACTTACCAACCTTTTCCGGCCGATACGATGACTGAGAGGATTTCTGTGACCTCTTCACGTCCCTTGTCCATGATGCCCCGCGATTAGCAAACATCACAAAATTATAATATTTAAAATCTTGTCTCACTGGTACCGCGGCTGATCTAGTGAAAGACGTGGCAACAACAAACGCGAATTACTTAACCACTTGGCAGGCTTTGAAGACTCGATTCTCAAACCCTCGATTAATCGTTAGCACGCATCTTACTGCCTTGATGAATCTCCCACACATGAAAAGCGTATCCGCGGTCAAATTGTGAACCCTTAGTGACGAAGCACAGCGCATTGTGCGCGCATTTACTAACCTGGGTATGCCGGTGCAACATTGGGACATTTGGCTTGTGAACATTTTGGCGAGTCGTTTGGATCCCGAATCTAGAAGGCTCTGGGAACCAGATCTTAGCATAAAGGATCGCCAAATCGTTGCAATGGCGGCCGCACCTGCAGCGGTCTCAATCACTTGGTATGATTGCTGCCGAGACCAAAACTAATAAAGGTCGAGCATACAATTCAGAATCTTATGTCAAATCAAATAGATCCTCGAAACGGGCATTTCATGCTAGCACTGGTTCAAGTGTGAGAAATGCCCGCACATCTGCTCAGAAGTGTTCACTCTGTTTCGAGCACCATTACATTACAAAGATGCAAATCGAAGTATAGGTCTAAAACATGCCGAGACAACCACCACTCGTCATTACACACCACTCGCACTGGGAAGACAACGAACTATAAAAAAAAGAGGTGCCTGTCCACGCAAGTGGACAGAAACAACCTGCTCCCGCAACCAATGTATCTGCGTTGACTTTAAGTTTTTCTGACGCATGACAGCTGTTATTTCGCGCGACAGTCCAGATTATGCTGATAAGTTCTACGGGCACCCAGATCCGTTTTCGCGCCCTGGCCGATCAAGGCTTTGAGGCCTCCTTTGTTAAGGAATCCATCGTGCAGTTACTCCAGTTACGCAAACACCGCGTAAATATTACATTGACGGGAATGGGTGCATCACTCGCCGGTACAGCCCGTGCTATTGTAAATCTGTCACTGCACTCAATTAGTAATCCCTCATTCCATCTTGAGACTAAGGCCTTGGTCCTTTCTCGCCTTACATTAAACCTCCCCTCACAGCTGAGCACTGACCTCGACTTAAGCTTGTCGGATCCTCACTTCTACAAAGCCAAGTCAGTCGATGTCGTCTTGGGGTCCGATGTGTATTGTCGGATCCTGCGACCTGGCTTGCGCCATGTCCCACCTTCACCGCTGATCGCCCAGGATACTGCTTTGGGGTGGATTGTTTCGGGATCGACTCACTCTGTCGTGCCACGGCGGGCAGACCCCCCATCACGAGCCTCTCTCACGGCTCACAGCATTGTGCCCACGATGATTACCTGCAGGAGGCTTTGCAGCGTTTTTGACGCTGAGAGAATTTTCTAATAATAGTCCTGTTTCTCAATTAGGTAATCCACGAGCGTGGTATATACCGCATCATGCAGTAATCCAGTCCAGCCCGCATCAGCTAAAGCTTCGTGTTGTCTTCGACGCCTCTCTGCTTTGTTTTTACAGCGGACATCATAAAGATGTTTCGCCAAATCCGCGCTTGAACTGAGGATCAGGATCTGCAGAGAATTCTTTGGGCTCCTGATCTTGCGGATCCGCCCGTAGATTATCGTTTGACTACGGTCACTTATGGGACCGCATGTGCCCCCTACTTAGCAATTCGATCACTAGGCCAGCTGGCAAAGGATAAGCAGCAGCATTTTCCCCTTGGGGCTTGTTGAGACGTTGAGCTTGCTTTGGAATTCTCCGATGGATATTTTTGGGTTCAGTGTTGCCAACCTGAGTCCGGAAGCCTCCACGCAAAGAAAGCGTACTGTTTTGTCAGACATCGCTCGAGTGTTTGATCCACTTGGCTGGCTCGCTCCGGTTACTGTTACTGCAAAGATTTTGATGCAAGATCTCTGGATTCTGAAGTGCGAATGGGACTCCCCTTTGCCTTAGGAGAACCTTGAGCGATGGACTGATTATAGTAACTCAATGACCCCCATCCCTACAATCTCGATCGATCGCTGGTTGGGAACCTCTCCAGACTCTCGGTTTCAGCTTCATGGCTTCTCGGATGCATCTTCTCGTGCATATGCGGCAGGGGTTTATCTGAGAATCCAGCTTGATAACGGCCGTCACCGGGTGTCGCTTCTTATGGCTAAAACTAAGGTGAGCCCTGCCAAGACAATAAGCACCCCGAATCTCGAACTGAGCACAGCTGATCAGCTTGTGAGACTTGCCTGTCACATTCAGAAACTGCCCTTCTTTAAACATCTACCTTTCTTTGCTTGGCCTGACAGCCAAATAGTACTCGCGTGGTTACGCAGATACCCATGCTACTGGAAAACCTTTTTTGATAACCGCGTGTCCTTCATCCAAACCGAGCTGTCCTCGGCTAAGGGGAGGCATGTATCTTCCAAGGAAAATTCGGCTGATCTCGGCACTCGTGGAGTGAGGCATGAAAAATGGTGGTATGGACCACAATGGCTCTCAATGCCCGCGGCGGATTCGCCAGACCGGCCGGATGCCTTGCGAATAATGCACGTGCGAGAGCAGATCCCTGAATCGGAATTAGGGTAGACTGGGTACGGTTGTGCCAGGGTACGGTTGTGACAGTCGTCATATTAGCGTAACTATAAGGAATACCCGGTTGAGTGGAAGGGTAAAGAGGAGCGGCAGGCCCTTCTGAACATGCTTCACAGGATTGCGTCAATTTTTGCGTGACATTGAAGCTTGCAGAGGACTACAGTACTTTTTAGCAGCAAAAAGTAAATATTTTTATTCGATTTCTTTTAGTAATTGTTGTTATATGTGTACAGATAGAGTAACAAGTGTTTTTTATCTTTATAGGTTACACATTAGTGGTTAAATAGAACTGATTACTTTGTACGATATTATTATTATGTTAATATTATTATTATGATTATTATTATTATTACCCCAAGCACTGTCACAACCGTCCCTGGGGTGTGGTCGGTTGTGACATTTTTTATTTTTTTTCTAATTTGCTCCTATAAATTAACCATTGTACTTAGGGACACAATGGTAGTATTTATTCGTAGACAAATATACATTTCACACTAAAAAATTCCTTTCATCCAGCTAACTGGCATACTGACAAAATTATAGTCGATCAAATGAAAATTGTCACAACCGTACCCGGTCTCCCCTACTGACACGGTTCTCGACACTAACGCGGCTGATCCGCACAGTGGCATGGTGTCGCCGCCCCCTGGTGAATTTTAGCAGACGAAGATTTCTGACGAATCCAAACATCCTCCGATTCTTCCTCATCGCTCAAATCTCAGTCGGCTCTTTGTACATCATTTGTATGTATCTTCTCTCCATGGCGGACCCACGTTAACATTAAGTACTTCGCTTCAATCTGTATGGATCCTAGGTAGAACACGTTTAGTCAAAACTGAAATTCGAAACTGTATAATTAGTCAACGCGTAAAGCCCCGCCTGGCGTCACATTTTATGGGAGATCTTCCAGCTGATAGAGTAACTCCGGCGCGCCCATTCACTTCTTCGGGTCTGGACTACGCTGGGCCTATGCAGATACGTACGACAAAGGGCCGCGGCCTTCGCTCTTACAAGGGTTATATTGCCCTTTTTGTTTTGTTTCGCAACACATGCAGTTCATCTGGAAGTTGCGAGTGACTTGATCACGGCTACGTTCCCGGCCGCATATCGCCGGTTTGTTGGTCGTCGTGTTGACTGCCACAAGTTGTACAGCGACAATGGCACAACATTCCAGGGAGCCGCCCGAGAACTCAAGTGGATGTTTAACGCTTGTTCTGAATTTTATAAGGAGGTTGCCACTATTTTTGGTAACAACGGAACTGACTGGATCTTCATCTCCCCGAACTCGCCTTTGAAGAGCTATCAAGTTTGGTGGTGGAAATAGAAGCTTGCCTGAATTCACGGCCTCTGTACCCTTTGACAAACGATCTCGATGACCTTACGGTGTTGACCCTGGCTCGAAATACCTGAGAACCACCTGAGTCGTTTCCAACTTCTTCAAAGTGTCTGTGACAACTTTTGGAAACGCTGGTCACTGGAATACCTCCAACACCTTCAGGAGCGGAAAAAATGGCGCAGTACATCCGACAACTTCGCTGTGCGTCAGTTGGTCCTTGTTAAGGACGAACGATATCCGGCCTCGATGTGGCCTTTGGGACGCGTTGTTGAGCTTCATCCTGGCCCTGACAGTATTGTAAGGGTGGCTACAGTAAAAACGGCCACTAATACGCTACATCGTCACATCGCGAATCTCTGACCTCTCTCGCTACCATCACCAAGTGCTGCACATGAAATAAAAGTGCAAGCTCCACGCGTAGCTCGAATGTCAGCGCCGAGCAGATAGAATGGAACCTTCTCAACCCAGTTCGAGTTGAGCCTTCGTGGTGAGAGGTTCCATTTTGCGAGTGTGAACGAGTCTTGTGTTGGATTCTGCCTGTTTTCCATTGTGTGGATTAAGGTGTGGCGGACTGATTGTCATCCAAATATTTATAGATTCTCTCATAAGGTCTATAATTTCTGACTTACTTTTGTGGTCGCTATTTGATTCTCCGCTTTTTCCTCCACTCATCGAGTGGAGGTTTTTTTTTTTGCCATAGAATAAACTCTTCCCTTTGCAAGCAAAATTTGGCTGTGGCTACTTGAACCCCAATACGCTCTACTAGCAATTAAGTGCCTGATCAACGCTGAATCGCCGCGATCGTGTTTAGTACCGAAGTACCAGGTCATAAGTACCTATGGGTGGAAGGTGGGCCAACATAATAAAAATTCAAAATATACTCCAAACTTAACAATTGCCATTTAGAGTCGGAAAGAAAAATATTTTCGATAGCAAATTAAAGTTAGGAAAAAGTCATATCCACAAAATAAACAATAAAATCGTAGTTGCAATAACTAGCAGTTCAAATAACATAAGTTGCAAAATAGATTAGAAAAACTACCATTTTCAATAGCAAGGTGCAGTGAGAGGAAAAACACTTAAATATAGTGCTTTGCGAAAATTCCCATTTCAAAGAGGAAATTTACTGCCCAATAACGTAATTTGCGCCGAGGTTTATGCTGATGATCAAATCCCTAAATTTTATAATTTATTTTACCACAGGAAAAAATCTCCATTCTGCTGTTTCAGCT
>CAKNYM010048743.1:67288-95950 GCA_932195095.1 Andricus curvator
TTTTGATTTTGCACTCTTAGCCCTGGCATAATTTCCTATTTTCTATAGGACAAATCAGAAATACGTAAAATGAACATATGAGGAATGTCTTTCCTATTCTGTTTTGTAAACTTCACAGTCTTTTCAAGGGATCGTAGGAACTTTCTTTAGGTATAAGTAAAATTGTTTAATCCTTTATCCTTATATTCCAATAAACTTAGTATCTTCAAAGTTTAATATTCAAAATAGTAATTCTTAAAATAGTGACGCTATGTCTTGGCTTGCTACTGTCTTATTGTAAAAATAATATCATAATATGAAATTTCACAACCAAAAGTTTGACCGTATATGCATTCTTCTCCTGTACATTAAAAGCAGTAGGAACTAATTTTAATCCTTTTCAGTAATTTATAAGGTAAATCCTAGACATATTTTCCATTTATCCTTTTCTCAGGTCTTTCAAACTGAAAAAATTGAGTTTATAGGGATTCGACTCAAAAACCTTCAAATTTAGATTAAATTGTGAAAACTTCTACCCTTATTTTTCAACTCTCAATGTACTCTGTTTTTTAAAGTTAGAAGTATTTAAAAAAATGACTCTATACACGAATTTAACGAGAAAGTTGTGTAAAGTAAATTTTTTATCTTTGATCTTCTTAAAATAGGTCAGCATTTAATAATAATTCATTATTTGAGAAGTTGTAGGCTCCAGAAGCTACGATCATGGTTTCTTAAAGCAACCAATCCTGACTCAACTGGAACGTGTACGTCGTCCATTCCTGCTCCTTCTATCCCAGAAGGTAAGGAAGAGCGAGAAATTTACGCAAAAGACTCCGTATAACACTGTTCCTTGGAGTCCGGTCTCTAACCGCGGATGACCTTACGGGGCAGACCGCACAGTTGGAGATGAAAGTTTCACCTCTGGATATTGTTGAATGTTATGAGGAACATTGTGGACGGACCAGATGACGTGATCCCAGAAGAACAGCCTTTGGCATCCGACTTGCGATGGACTGAGCCTGACGCTGGCAAGCCGGAATCTTGTTGAGTTGGCTAATAAATGAAGCTTGCATACCTCTAAGACAGCCGATTATGGGAACTACAAGATGGACTTTGTAGCCTTGGTACTTTGCCCGTTTTTCTTCTTCCTTTGCCGTGATATTAACATCGGCTAGTGCCGAGAATTCAGTCACGTAAAGGATATTCGTCTGCAAATCTTGTATGACAATATCGAGCTTTATAGCACTGATACGCTGAGTGGTGGAGAATGAGAAATTCCAGTAGATCTTACACCGATCATTCTCCCCAACGGACTCAAGTTCCCCTTGGGCGTATGGCAGGACGGGCAATAGATCAACACCATAGAAGTGCCTAAGATGGTAATATCACACTTTTAGAGCCAAATTGTGTCTCTCTATGTACCCGGAGCATGTATACTTTGAGCATCCATTGAGAACATATCCACGTGTTTCTGGCTCTTGCCTGCATGCTCGGCAGCTGGTGTCGCCTTCAGGTACATTCATTATGCGCTCTCGGTGTCTAAGGTGCCTATAGCGCTGTCTTGACGGGAAAAAAGAAATCCCTCAGTCTCCGATCTCAATCCAGCAGACTTAACAAACGTGTAGGACAGACCCATCGACAGCTCTTCTCTACGTATAATGCCGTAGAATTTACCATGAAGGGGCTTGACAGCATATTCTCTCAGTAGAAGCGAATGTTCTGCATCCTGTACACGACTTTTGAGTACCAGAGGTGTTAGTGATGCTAGGCCATGTCTAGTGTCGCTGGAATCAAATGGGACCCTAAGCTCCTCTGCGGCCCTATCTGCGGAACGGTACAGAAACGCTGCAGCATTGACGACTTCATTTGATGTACCAGTCGCATAAGAGAATCTGTGCTATTTAAAACTGAGCAGGCTGTAGCCAGAACCATTCTTTGATGAAGACACTCCAAGCTCAGCAAGCCTCTACTTCCTTTATCTCGAGGAAGGTATATTCGAAGTACGGAAGATCTAGGATGATAAGTTCGATGGATTGTCATCATCTTCCGTGTACTTTGGTCAAGTTTCTTCAACTCATCGATGTTCCATTTTACTGCACCAAACGTGTAGAGCAGTATAGAAACGACCAGCATATTGGTCGCCTGGATCTTATTTTTCCCAGGTAATTTGGAAGCCCAAATTTTTCTGAGAATTTGGCGATACCTTTTTTCAAGGGCTGTTTTTAACACACGCGCGTATTGGGTTTCCGCTTCCGGTATTCCAAGATATGTATATGTTTCTCCATTATCAAGATGTTGAATGGTATTTCCGCCTATGAGTTGAACGTCCAAAGCTCATGCCAATCGCTTTAGAGTACCTATTTACCGTCGCCACAAGCATGTCAAGGTCCTCCTTTGAAGAAGCAAAGAGTTTAAGCTCGTCCATGTGTGAAAGGTGGTTGACCTCATATTCTCTTCTGTTCGGCCGATTCCATTTGTATCCAGAGATTTTGCCTCGTAGCACAATAGATAGAAGCAAGAGAGAGATGCCGAAAAGTATCGGAGCTAGAGAGTCTCCTTGGAAGACCTTCCTCTTATATGTGATATAGCTCGTAGTTACTTGTCTTTTGTCAGATGTTATGACAAATCTTGTTTGCCACAAGAGCATAAGCTCTTTTATGCATCTCACTATTTTTTGATGCACCTCCAGGCACTTAAGGAGCTTGATAAGTAGCTCATGGCTCGTTTATCGAATTCCTCACGGTAGTTAATCCAAGCCATGGACAGATTTCGTCGATACCTGATCGGGTCCTGGGCAATACACCTTTCTATTACCAGGTTCTCCCTGCAATCTGCCAGCCCTCTCTTGCGTCAACGTTGTTCAACTATTGCACTCCATACCGGCTCGATAGATGTTAATATCCTCGCTTTGAGAATGCCAGTGAATATCTTGTACCTGGTGTTTAAAAAATCTATGGGCCTGTAATTCTTTGAATTTGACAAATCTCTTGTCTTAGGGACCAGTACCGTGCGTCCTTTCACTTCCCTCTGCGGGATGGATTGTTCTCCGTTTAAGAAAGTAGTAAATATACAAGCTAGATGTTGGTGCGTAGAAGTGAACTTCTTTCACCAAAAGTTGATTTTATCTGGCTCCGGCGCTGAAAGTTCTTCGTTCTAGCGCTAACTTTTTTCACTTCTTCAGCAGTAATTAGTGGACACTCTTCCTCTGGACCTTGCAACCTTTGCCTTTGGCAGAAGTTACGAAAGTGTGGTTTATCTGAACCGTCTTCATCTAATTGATACGTACCTTTATATACTTGCTCTGAGAAGACTTGAGTCTCTCCTCGACTAGGCGGATTTTTAACAGCATATGACATTTTATTGAAGAGACGACAAGGATGAGTAGAGAAGGTGGAGTTTTCCTGAATCCACTTTACTCGCCGTTCAAGGCGCTCTTTTGTTGTTGAAAGGGATCTCATCTTTTGCGTCCAGTGCTGCTTAATGTTCAACAGTTTACACTTGTTCAGCGTGTGAGTTGCTTTCCTTAAGTTCCGAGCAAGTGCCTTTATTTTGGAGTAAATTTTTTATTTGATGTTATGTAGCTAATCACGCACTGAACATTTGATGCATGCCGTCTCGCCGTTTTGATTTTAAACTGAAGCTGTGCAATACGCTTGCGAGTCTTACTCAGGCGCACTGAAGTATCGTTACTTCTGTTGTCGCTAAGCAGGGAGACCGTCTTCTCGTAAAATATACAGTTTAGATTCCAGAAATCAACATCGTCGAGGAGCAAATAGGAGAGTGCAGTATTAGCTTCAGGTAATAACTTGACCATCCTGAGAAAGACTTTTTGGTGGATTTTTGTTCTCCTACTTCTCATGTTGGCATTATCGGCTATCTGGATAGGTGGTCTTGCTGCAACGGGTGGTATGTTCCCTGGAGGATGTTGCTCTTATAGATAAAGAGCTTGATATCATTTTTGCACAAAAAAGATACATGCTCTCTTAAATACTGAGGCGTTTTATGAGAATATTCCGGGTGCATATTGACCCAACGTTCACGTAACCTCCGCATGAATCCTATCAGCGCCAATGAGCTTCTTTGCCAATAGTTAAGGATGTCCCTCCTGTGTTGGTCCGACCATTTAAAAATATGTTCTCTCGTTTGTCTGGGTCCATTGCCTGGTTATCGCCTCGGTTCGGTCCTATTGCCACTCCCAACTGAACCATGGCCACCATCCGAAAGAGGGCTATTGTGGGTGGCACTGTACGATACTGGTGACGTAACCGCATGATTTGTTTGCATTGGGGAGTTAGTCCAATGCAACGTGGTTGGCTGCAAGAGCCAGAGCTCTCAGGCGATGGGATCGCCACATCCCTTGGCCATGAAAAAGGGCCCTCAGCCAGGCGTGGTCCAAGAATTGTATCCGTGGACCGCAATGTACGTTCTAAATGTCGATGTTCGTTGGTCCTGCAGTTCACAATATGACGCGCAATCAGCTTCAAATGGGCAAGGCCATCTAGCAAGGCCCTGAGGTTATCTAATGTAACCTATTGTACTGTACTCTTGAATCTAATCTTCTGTGATTGGGCCGCTTTCCACCGTTTAGGCATTTATTGCCATATAGGGGATGTCTATAAAATCATCTGGTTCGCAGGAATGATTTCCAAAATGCTATACTCGGACGGTTACAACCACATGATATTCGCCAAGAATGTGTTGTGCTGTCTTCTCACAGAGGCCTCAATTCGGCATCGTGGATCGCTGTCGATCTCCATGTTAGTCAGGTGCTTCTTTAAGGGGTGAGGGTCAGTAAGGATTTTCAAAAAATCGATTTTTTAAATTATATTTTCTGAAAGTACAACATTTCAAAATTGTTGTGTTAAAATTTTATCGAAATCGGAGTATAACTTACGAAGATACGGGACTTTAATCAAAGGTGCCTCGCGCAGTCTGTCGCTTTACCTAGCTCAACTTCGAACGCTGAGCTGTGCACACGTCGCGTTGTTTGCTTTGTATCGTAAAGTGGTTGTTGCCAGTAGTAGTCCATTGCGTTTCTTCAGAGGCGGAGTCACAACCGTCTCTCACTCTGCTCCCTGAGAAACAACGTGGTCCAGCTCAACCGATTATTGCCAAATTTCAATCAGTTATTTTAAAAATAATTTTGAAGTACTTGAACGATTGATATTTTAATTTATACGTTTATTTTTTTTATACCATACTCAAAATTTTGAACGCGTTTTTCTCGAAACAACGTTTTTGAAATCGGTGCACATGATATCTCCAGAATGGCTCAACCGATGATTACCAAATTTGAATCAGTTATTTTTAACATAATTTTGAAGTACTTGAGCGATCGATATTTAAGTTCTTTTTTTTTTACCGAAAAATGAGCGACTTTTTCAAGGAAAATAAAAATTTAGTGTTTAAACGACCGGCATTTTCTTGAAAATTAAAATTCTGACTTAATTCTTCGTTCAACTACAAGGGAATAGCGCTTTTTAACGAATCCCGTTGTATTTTTTGTTTCGGATGATCCAGTCATGAGTTATGATGCGCACCGCAAAACACCTTTTTTTTGGACCTCTGGAAGATTAACTATAACTTGTTTGTTTGTCGATATTTTTACCTTAAAAAATTACTGTAACTTCTTGTAATATTTATTATTCGAACTGTAGAACATTTGTCAATAAGTAATAAATCCTGTTTTCAGAAAAAATTCTTTAAAATATCGTTTTTTTTGCCTTGCGACTGACCCTAACCCCTTAAGCGGCAATGACCCGTGTACATTTCAATTACTATTTTCACCTGTTTTCTTTCCATGCTTAGGAGTTTTTTCAGACTATCCTAAACATTGTTCTTTGATAAACTTTTCAGAGTGTATCATACCTTCAGCCATCTTCCAATACCTCGCGTGTTCCTTCAAGAACCACTTTTCATGAACAGAAAAGTTTCATCTTTTTTCATCTTTTCATCTTTTCATGCAGGACAAAATTCTCTCAAATAAAATACTGTAAATACGATATTTAATGCAATATGAAACACTTTAAATTCGTAAGATTTTAAGTCGAAATATATATTTCATTTTCAACAAAATACATGAGTTTCTAACCAAAAAGATGAATTTTCTAGCAAAAAGATGAATGTTCTAGCAAAAAAACACATATTTTCAACAAAGTACATCAAATTTCAACAGAATTGTTAAATCTTAAAATCAAAAGAAAGAATTATCTACCAAAAAGTTGAATTTTCATCCCGAAAATATGATTTTTTAACAAAAAAGTTCATTTTCCATCAAAAAGTCAAATTCTCATGAAAATAGTTTAATTTAGAACCAAATAGATGCATTTTTAATCAAAAAGGATGCATTTTTAATCTAAAAGGATGAATCTTCCACCAAGAAGATTAATTTTCGAACAAAAAAGAAGAATTTTTATCAATATATATGAATTTTCAACTTAACAGATCAATTTTCAACCAAAAATGGAATATTTACATTCTTAGTTAAAAAAATTAATTCTCAACCAAAAAAATGCGAATTTTTAACAAAATACATGAATTTTTAACCAGAAAAGATCAATTGTTAATGAAAAATATCAATTATTAACCAAACATGGAATAGTTACAATATTAGTTTAAAAAATTATTTTTTGACAAAAAAAAAGAATTCTCAACAAAATAGTTACATTTTCAAGTAAAGAGATGAATTTTCAACTAAAATGATGAATCTTTAGAAAAATGAATTTTCAGCCAAATATTTCAACGCAAAAGATGATTTTTTAACTCAGTCCTGAGACTTATATTATTTAGAAATATTCGCATTCTACAGATTAGAAAGTAAACAAAGGTAAATAATGAATGAAAAATATGTCTACTTACCGTTTCTTGTATTCAGTTTTTGTTTGTGTTTTCACTCACTATTCAACTAAAAAGCACATTCTGTCAAGTAACAGAATAGTGATGGGATATCGATATCGAAATTAGGACAAAATATCGATATTGACTTCGACATATCGGTTTCTAAATATCGATATGAAATATCGATATATCGGACTCTGAATATCGATATTTTCGATATTTCGATATCGATATCCCATCACTAGTTCTCGGCACCCAGATCAATAAGGCATAAGTTATAATTGGTCTTAGGATTAGCGTATATAACCAGTAAACTACTTTGGGTTTGAGTGCCCAGGTTTTTCCAAATGCGCCGCTGAAAGCCCGAAAGGCTGCTTTGGCCTGTTTTACTACCGCATCAACATGTAGTTTCCAGGTTAGTTTATGGTCAAACATGACTCTTAAATACTTATCTCATGTGGAGAAAGCGACCTTCTTGCCGTAGAACTTAGGGTTCACGAGATTAGGTAGTTTTCTGTGTCTCGTAAAAACCAAAAATTCAGTTTTATCTGGTTTAACATATAAGCCACAGTCGTTGCACCAATTCTCAACAATGTTGAGAGTATTCTGCATGAGTTCAAATAAATTTTCCTCATGTTTTCCTGTTACCAGTGTGACAAGGCCATCTACATAACCTTGTGTATGAAAAACCTGATTCATTTAATCTACGAATCAAATCACCAATGAGAAGTGCCCACAGGGTGTAGAATAAAACTTCTCCTGCGAACAACTCCTTTTTACCTTTGCTCCCACGTTGTAACCGTAGAGCTAAGACTGGACAATCTTGCCGCATAGCATAGAGCGCATCCACCTAATAACAGTGGTATCTATTTATATTTGTATTTATTCAAGAAAAGTGGTTAGGGCTAAATAGCCCTCTAAGGAACAGGATAATAAAGGATCATTACAAATTTGTGCAAGCACTGATCGGCAAAATACTTTATTAATCTTATAATTTAATCTATAAACTAAATAAAATAAATAAATAGAGTCGAACTCAGAATACTTCTCAAATTGGGTATGAGATTAATGTGTAGAAATAACCATTAAGTGATTAATTAGTAGCTCTTGTGTATGTTGAGGTAGAAATAAAGGGGGAAAAGTTGTGCTTAAAAGAAATAAAAATTTACAGTGAACAAATATAGACTTGTGTTTAGGCGACTTATATCGGTACTTAATTTGGATAACGTCATGGCGAGATAAGAAAGGTTCTTTGACTATACTCTATATTCATATCATTATCGTTTACTGCGTCTTTACTTCATGCCTCAGTTCGCTATAATTATGGATCTTGGTTGTATAGCTTGCCTGCAAATCTCGATTAAGGGGACAAGCAACGTCGATGATGTGGGCTCTTCCGCCTTTTTTTCTCGCATTACGATGTCGGGTCGATTGGCTCGGATATAATGATCCGTCTGGATAGTAACATCCCAATATAAGATCTAATCTTCATTTTCTAAAACGAGCATTGTAATGTGTCTATAGAAAGGCATCCATTCTGTTAAGAGTCCTAGGTGTAGGGCAAGTTGTTGACGTATAATGCCCGCCACATAATTATGTCTGTGCGTATATTCTCTTTGCGCCAGTGCGTGACAACTATCAATTACGTGCTCGCTGGATTCGTTGGTATCTCCACATAATCGGCACCGGTCAACCACGTCTTGATGTAACACGTGTTTGCCATACATTCTGGTGCTGAATACATTGTCCGGAATCGCAATGATTTCTGCTCTGATATTCAAGGCCTCCTCTGAGGACAAATTCAAGGGCGTGTAGTCAAGATCTGCTTTACAGATGGTGTTGTAAAGCGAAACATCTCGATTGCTGTTAAAATAGGCTCGCAACTGTGTAAATTGTGACTCACACAGTTTCCTGACATCTACAATGCCCCTACCCCCTCTATGTCGTCGTAGAACTACCCTTTCAATCGCCGATTTACTGCGGTGCATTCGGTGTTTCGTCATTTCTACACGGATGATTCTGTTTAATCGTTCGAGGTCGGTGTTCGACCATTTGATGAGCCCAAGGGAGTACGTGAGGACAGGGATGGCATAGGAGTTGATTGTCCTGATCTTGTTTGCCGAGTTAAGAGAACTCTTCAGAACCAATCTGAGTTTTGTAGTTAAGGCAGTCGTTAGGCTTTTCTTAACTATCGTATGCTGAATACCCTTGGATTCGAGAATACCCAAGTAGTTATATGACTCGCCCTCAGCCATTGCCTAGATGTCACTCTCGAAATTGTTCTCTAGTTCTGCGGTCCCTAATTTATCTCTGGTTAAATGCACCGTTCTGCATTTATCTAGTCCAAACTCCATTTGGATATCATTGGAAAAATGCTTTGTGACATCGATCACTCGCTGCAGTTTCTTGCCCGAACTAGCGTATAGCTTCAGGTCATCCATGTATAGAAGATGGGTCACTTGATGACCATCCTCGTTATCATGTACTCGGAACCCATGAGACATGCTATTTAGTGTTTTGCTCTGTGGGTTCAACGCTAAACAGAACCATAATGCACTGAAGCAGTCTCCTTGGAATATACCCGTCGTAATGCGTATTGATCTAGTAATCCTTGGTTTTCCATGATCAAAATACTTGATTCTTGTACCCGAATGCATAATCGCACGACTTACGAATTCAAGGATGCGTGGGCAAATTTGGTATACTTTTAAGACTTCAAGCAAATAGTCATGTGGTGCGGAAGGAAACGCTTGCTTGTAGTCAATGTATGCCATGTGCAAATTTCTTTGATGTTTGCGAGCTTGCGTCATGGCAACAGCGTCTATGGTGACTAGATCTTTACTGCCTCGCGAGTTTTTACAACGTCCTTTTTGTTCTTCTGTAAGGATGTCATTCTCGTCGCAGTGAGAGTATACCTTATCTGCTATGATAGCTGTAAGACATTTATATATTGTTGGAAGACAGGCTATCGGTCAATATTCAGATGGATTTTGAGCGTCTGGTTTTTTAGGCAACATATACGTAGTACCCGGGAGCATAAAGCCTGGCATCATATCTGGGTGTTCGATGATCTGCTGAAAACACCTTGCCAAATTGCTTCTGTTGGTTTTTCCCCAAACATTCGACCAGTAGTTAGTCATGTCTTCCAATTGAGCGACTTCGATCTCTTGATGGTTATTTCGCTTTACACTCAGTTCACGATAGAACTTTCTTTCATCTGCCTCGAAGGTTCGATTTTCTTGCCTTCTTGCACTACTTTTCTTGTACCGACGCAGTCAAACAGTAAGAACATCAAGTCTCTGTCGTTGGGAGTCTATAATCTCATCCAATATTGCTGGTGTCAATGTCTCGATGTACCGAGGGTGGATGATTTTAGCAAGATGGTGTATCAGCTTTCTGGTTCGATTTCCTTTCTTATATTACCTTAATTTGCTGACATCCATATCCAACCTTATTTTCCATGGTGGATCTCGCTCCCCTCCTGGGGCAAAGACTGCATTTTCAGGCCTAGTTCTGCGGCCCAACGTTCTAACGGTTGCCACAGCTGCACAGTATACAAGAGTTTGCACCTCTAACGCAGTTTGCGTTACGTTCAAATGCATGGGTAAAACCTTGCTGTTCAGGTGTTCTATTAGTGCACGCAGATCATTTGTGATGTTCATCTTGGGCAGTGAATTGTTATAATAATAATAGTAATAATTATTATTATTGATAATTATACTCGTTTCCACACCACCTATGAGGTAAAGTAAAGGGCGTGTTTTTATGTCTTGCGATTTCCCCATTAGGCCTAATCCACATGTATGGATGGATGGATCGATGGATAAATCAATAGATGGATGGACTGATGAATGAACTAATATATAGATCTTGTTTCTCTTCCACCTACTACCGCAGCAGCACGACAACATTCACTCCGAACTTCCCATCAGACTCAAACTTGGTGTGGTGTTCAGAAGAATATGGAAGAATGGGTATGGAAGAAAAGCACGACTGGCCTGACTCAAGTCACAACGACACAAGATCCTGCTCATGAGACTCTTCTCAAATTCATCTCCTGCAAATGTAGAGACAGGGCAGGACTGCGCAAACGTTGCCGAGATCTTGACTGACTCTGAGGAAGAAGGTGGAGAGAAAGAAATCGAAGCTACCATCCGCAAACTGTCGCGAGCTGAGGAAAAAGGTGATTCAGGCAAAGAAGAAGAACCACCAGAAAAGGATTGCATAATGAAAGCACAAACGCGTCCACCGAGAATTTCAAAACGAAGAAAAATCACCAGTTCACAAACATCAAAATAAATAGATCAAAAGATAATCCAAAAATCCATCCATCAAACGATACATTAATAAATACAGTCATCGATCCATCCATCTTGGCATCCATCCATCCATGCATCCATCCATCCATACATCCAGTGGAAACGAGTACAATTATTAATAATTATGTGAGAAGCTGTAGGCTCCGGAAGCTACGGTCATGGTTCCTTAAATCAACCAATCCCGACGCAACTGAAACGTGTACGTCATTTGCTTCTGCTCCTTCTGACCTAGAAGGTAAGCAAGAGCGGAAAATTTACGCGAGATAAAATCGGGCAACACTGTTTTCCTTGGAGTCAGGTCTCTAGCCGCGGATGATATTACGCGGCAGACGGGACAGTTGCAGATGAAGGTTTCACCTCTGGATACTTTTTTACAGCTACCAATCTTTGTAGCATGTTATGAGGAACAGTGTTGACGGACCAGATGAGCTGATCCCAGAAGAACAGCCTTTTGCATCCGGTTCGCGATGGAATGAGGCTGACGCTGGAAAGCCGGAATCTTGTTGAGTTGGCTAATAAATGAAGCTTTCATACCTCCAAGACAGCCGATTATGAGAACTACAAGATGAAATTTGTAGCCTTGGTACAGCCTGCTCTGCTCGTAAAGAAGTGCTTGATATTTCGCACGGTTTTCTTCCTCCTTTGCCGTGATATTACCATCGGCTGGTGCCGAGAATTCAATCGCGCAAATGATCTTATTCTTCAGATCTTGAAGGACAGTATCAGGCTTCGTAGCACTGGTACGTTGAGTGGTGAAGAATGAGAAATTCCAGTAGATCTTGTACTGATCATTCTCCACAACTGACTCAAGTTCCCGCTGGGCGTATGGCAGGACGGGCAATAGATCAACACCATAGAAGTGCCTAAAATGGTAATATCACACTTTTAGAGCCGCATTGTGTCTCTCTATGTACCCGTAGCGTGCATATTTTGAGCATCCACTGAAAACATGTCCAAGTGTTTCTGGCTCTTGCTTGCACGCTCGGCAGTTGGTATCGCCTACAGGTACATTCATTATGCGCTTGCGGTAAACTAAGGTGTCTATAACGCCGTCTTGACAGGCAAAAAGAAACCCCTCAGTCTCCGATTTTGATCCAGAAGACTTGAGAAATATTTTGGACAGACCCATCGAGAGCTCTTTTCTACACATAATGCCGTAGAATTTACCATGAAGGGGCTTGTCAGCATGTTCTCGTAGTAGGAGCGTATGTTCTGCTTCCTGTACACGACTTTTGAGCACCAAAGGTGTTAGTGATGCTAGGCCATGTGTAGTGTCGCTGGAATCAAATGGGAGGCCAAGCTCCTCTGCGGCCCTATCTGCGGCACGGTATAGAAACGCCCCAGCATTGACGATTTCATGTTGATGTACGAGCCGCATAAGAGAATCTGTGCTATTTAGAACTGAGCAGGCTGTAGCCAGAACCGTTCTGCGATGAAGACACTCTCAGCTCAGCAAGCCTCTACCCCCTTTATCTCGAGGGAGGTATATTCGAGGTACAGAAGATCTAGGATGATGACTTCGATGGATTGTCATCATCTTGCGTGTGCTTCGGTCAAGTTGCTTCAACTCATCGACGTGCCATTTTACTGCACCAAACGTGTAGAGCAGTATATGAACGGCCAGCATATTGATCGCCTGGATCTTATTCATTCCAGATAATTCGAAAGCCCAAATTTTTCTGAGAATTTGGCGATACCTTTTTCCAAGGGCCGTTTTTAACACAAGTACATCTTGGGTTTCCGCTTGCGGTATTGAAAGATATGTATATTTCTCTCCAATACCAAGATGTTGGATGGTATTTCCGCCTATGAGTTGAACATCCTGATCGTGACGCGATCATGTAGTTTCTAGTCTTCCTTGGTGTAGGTGGACGCAGGCACACTTGTCCAGTCCGAAGCTCATGCCAATCGCTTTACAGTACCTACTTACCGCCTCCACAAGGATGTTAAGGTCCTCCTTCGAAGAAGCAAAGAGTTTAAGGTCGTCCATGTATAAAAGGTGGTTGACCTTATATTCTCTCTTGTTCGGCGGGCCACATAGGTATCCAGAGCTTTTGCCTCGGAGCACAATAGATAGAGGCAAGAGGGAGATGCAGAAACGTATCGGACTTAGAGAGTCTCCTTGAAAGACCCTCCTCTTATATGTGATATAGCTTGTAGTCACTTGGCTTTTGTCAGATGTTATGACAAATCTTGTCCGCCACAAGAGCATATGCTCTTTTATGCATCTCAATATTTTTGGATGCACCTCCATGCACTCAATGAGCTTAATAAGTAGCTCATGGTTCGTGTTATCGAATGCTTCACGGTAGTCAATCCAAGCCATGGACAGATTGCGTCGATACCTAATCGAGTCCTGGGTAAAACACCTGTCTATTAACAGGTCCTCCCTGCAACCTGACAGACCTCTCTTGCATCCACGTTGTTCAACTATTGCACTCCATACCGGCTCTATAGATGTCAATATCCTCTCTTTGAGGATGCCAGTAAATAGCTTGTACCTAGTGTTTAGACAAGCTATGTGCCTGTAGTTCTCTTGACTTGACAAATCTCCGGTCTTAGGGATCAATACCGTGCGTCCTTCCGCTAGCCACTGTGGGACGGGTTGTTCTCCGTTTGAGGAAGTAGTAAATATACGAGCTAGATGGTAGTGCGTAGAAGTAAACTTATTCCACCAAAAGTTGTTGATTTTATCTGGCCCTGGCGCTGAAAAGTTCTTAGTTCTAGCGATAACTTTCTTCACTTCTTCAGCAGTAATTAGTGGACACTTTTCCTCTGGACCTTGTAACCTTTGCCTTTTGCAAAAGTTACGAAAGAATGATATATCTTAAGCGTCTTCATTTAGCTGATAAGTGTCTCCATATACTTGCTCCCAGAAGACTTGAATCGCTTCTCGGCTAGGCGGATTTTTAACAGCACGTGAATTTTCCTGAATCCACTTTACTCGCCGTTCAAGGCGCTGTTTCGCTGTTGAAAGAGATCTTATTTTTTGCGTCCAGTGCTGCTTGATGGTCAACAGTTTACACTTGTTCAGCGTGTGATTTGCTTTCCTTAAGTTTTGAGCAAGTGCCCTAACTTTTGGAGTGAATTTTTCATTTAATTTTATGAAGCTCATCACGCACTGAATATTTTATGCATGCCGTCTCGCCGTTTCAATTTTGAACTGAAGCTGTGCAATACGCTCGCGAGTCTTACTCAGACGTACTGAAGTATCGTTACTTCTATTGTCGCTAAGCAGGGAGACCGCCTTCTTGTAAACTACACAGTTCAGATTCCAGAGATTAACATCTTCGGGGAGCAAATCGGGGAGAGCAGTATTAGCTTCAGCTAATTTGTCCATCCTGAGAAAGACTTTTTGGTGGATAGATCTCCTCCTTCTCATTTTGGCATTATCGGCTATCTGCAAAGGTGGTCTTGCTGGAACGGGTGGAATGTTCGCTGGAGGATGTTGCCCTTCTTCTTGTTGATGCAGAGCTTCATATCGGTTTTTTCGCAAAGAGGATATCTGATCTCTTAAATTCTGAGGCGTTTGATGAGCATATTCCGGGCGCATATTGACCCAACGGTCATGTAACCTCTGCATGAATCCTCCTCGCGCCGGCGAGCTTCTTTGCCAACAGGTAAGGATGTACCTCCTGAGTTGGTCCGACCATTTAAATCGATGTTCTCGCGTTTGTCCGGGGCCATTGCCTGGTCGTCGCCTCGGTTCGGTCCTATTGCCACTCTCAACTGAACCATGGCCTTCATCTGAGGGAGGTCTATTGTGGGTGGCACTGCGCGATACTGGTGTCGTAACCGCATACTTCATTGCATTGGGGAGTTAGCCCAAAGCAACGTGGCTGACTGCAAGAGCCTAAGTAGGGGTACTAGCATACTCTCTATGTTTTTCAGGATGCCGAAAAGTACGATATTACCAATTTCAAACTCTTCAGCATTTTGTTCAGGTAAAAGTACCTACTACTTGAGCTAGTTGGGGACTTGTCCCATGGCTTTAATAAATTCTAGACTAAAAACTAATACTAAACTAAAAAGGTTTTTTTAGTTGAGTATTTGCATGTTTATTCGTTGGTGTCAGTCCTTGTTTGCAGGTTTATCTTGCTTGCGCATTCGTCAAATTTTCCCTTGTCGGGCTACAGGGTGACTGGGAATGTTTCTTGCATGCATCGCGAACACTCCCGTTCCGAAATCTAGATTCATTTGAATCAGTGTGCAATAAAAGCCCAAAATTCTGAGCTATAAAGCATCCTGAAATTCTATTGTGGCGGTACTAGCTTAATGTAATGTATAAAGTTTCTGAAAATAAAACAAGAATCCAATGATCAAATTTGGACAACCACCAAAAAATGCTCCTATTGCAATTCCTAAAAACAAAAAAATTGGTTGCTTCGGATAAAAATAAAAAAGAGGAAAGAAAAATGAGAAGGCAACCAACTAAATCCCCTTCCTTCTCTTGTTTATTTCTTTCGTCTTTTTTATTTTTATTATTATCAAATCACAATATGAAAACATTTATAATATTTACCAACGTTTCGGTGCTCATACAGCACTCTTATCAAGGTAAGAAAAATTAGAGCAGGTGGGAACAGCGAGGAAACAACGGCGCTATCTCCTCGATACCTGAGATCTAAGTGTGGGTCAAAACGCAAATCAATTCTAAAAAAATCAGAAATAAGAGAAAGTCAAGATTCATGAAAACCTATTGCTAAACATAATTAATCATACTAGAAAATCTTTTGTTTAATTTATGCAAATCAGTTTTCAAATTAATAGACAACTTATTTTGTTTTTTAATATTAAGCATTTCCATGAATTCTCTCCTTCTCTCGTTACTTTCACTAAATAAAATTTAAACATTATCCCAGTCAAACTCATGGTCAACATCAACAAAACCTTTTGTATGTCTAGCAAGAACACTCTTATAACAAAGTCCTAGACGAACATCACTTTTGTGTTCCTCCATCCTAGTATTGAGAAGTGTGCCAGGCTGTCCCACGTAAGTAATCTCTTGGAAAATATTATAAATGCTTTCATATTGTCATTTGATAATAATAAAAATAAAAAAGACGAAAGAAGTAAAAAAGAGAAGGAAGGGGATTTGGTTGGTTGCCTTCTCATTTTTCTTTCCCCTTTTTTATTTTTGTCCAAAGAAACAAATTTTTTTGTTTTCAGGAATTGCAATAGGAGCATTTTTCGGTGGTTGTCCAAATTTGATCGTTGGATTCTTGTTTTATTTTCAGGAATTCTATACATTAACTTGAGTATTGGACGTTAAATGGGATTTTGAATTTGATTTCTATCTAATTTAAAATTCTTGAATTTCAACTAGCTTAATGGACCTAAAAAAAATTGCGTGGGCCCACAAGTATCCGTAAGATATATAGGCTGAAAATATGAAATTATAAAGAAATAAACTATAAAATTATAGGCTGAAAAAGCACTTTTATGTGACTCCGGTGCATTTACGCGTTTTTATGCGACAGCGTAGAGTATCGTAATGTTATACATTACGATACAGCAGAAGATCACTCTGCACATTACACTCCGCTGTATCTTAATGTACAACATCACGGTACTGTACGCTCTCACACCAAAACTTGTAAATGCACCGTCGTCAAACAAAATAGTATATGGGCCAATGCACACAATTCGGGGCTTCACGCAATTCGCTTACAATGATCGCAGGACTTATCTCGCCTCGGCTTCGATCGTCCCAGAAATACGAATTTATAAGTGAACTTTTTAAACTTTCATTATGCAATGAGCAGTGACAAATAATACCAAAAAAACGAAAAATTTTCGAAAGTGATTTTTTTGCAGTTTTAACGTTTTAGAGCCTGCTTTGAAAAAATTCATTATTTTCCAGATTGAAATTGAGGAAAATGTGAAAGGAAAATATTGTAGAAAGTCGTGTTTTTATGCGAAAGAAATATATTTCGGCACTTCTATACACCCGACTCTCGGTTAAGCCATTCTCGGTTTAGTAATTCCTAGAACTACTGACCCACGCAGTTTCTCAACTCAAGGGGCGAGAGACGGTTGCGACGCTCGCCTTGGAAGGGCCGCAGTGCGCGAGTACTCAGTCGAGTATATTGCTCAATATTATAAATTCCAATTGGAAACGGTTCCGGTTTAGCTAAAATTGTTCTTGCTTGCAACCCCCGACACTGAGGTTAAACCGAGAGTCGGGTGTAATATAGTTTTCCTTGAAAATTAGTGTATACATATGGCGCATATAGTGGGTATGTGCTTTGTTAATTCGCTTTACGTTTCCGAGTAGTGCACTTCGGAATAGCGTTTCTGGGTACCTGTAGACCCAAGACAGACGACAATGTTCTAAAATTGAATGAAAGTTTGGTAAATTTAAAAAGTTAAAAAAATTTTTTTACTCAAAAAGTTTAAAAAGTTTAGTAAGTTTAAAAATCAAAGTCAAATAGTCACAAAAAGTAAACTCAGGAGAAAATTTAACATGCTAAACTTTTATTTAATTTTAGAACGTTGTCGTCTGTCCTAGGTCCATAGATACCCAGAACGCTCTTCCGAATCGCACTACTCGGAAACAAAAAGCGAATTAACAAAGGGCATGGCCTATTGAATGCGCCGTATTCTTCTTTTCATTTCCGAAGCCTTCTGCCTTTCCAAACTTTGCTGCCCTTTACTCGAACATAGTTTGAAGGATGCCAGCGGGTCCCTGTGGTACCACGCGGATGGCCTCGGGTTAAAAGAAGAAAAAATCAAGAATTAAAGAAAACTCAACTTTTTTATTAAGTATTAATATTAACGCTATAGGTGCTGACTAATATATTTTTGTATCAAATGCAACCAAAAAAAAATTATTAGAAGGAAAAAAACAAGAATTACCTGTAACGTATGAACGTAAACTATATTTTATTTTTACATTGTTTGGTTACTATTAATTGTATGACTATATGAGTATTAAAAAATCACTCTACTTTTACAACGTTATTCATCAATTTAAAAAGGTTTTTGAATTTATTTATGATGTATTTCAGTTGTTGCAATTCGCCTCGGAATCTATATGGATTTAGGTTATTTGTGAATAACTTAAGAACGAGGACTAAAAAAAACAGATTTCGTTTCGTTATTTTGGATTTCCTTATTTATGAGAAACATATGAAAGTTTGCGTAGTCAAACTTTTGATCGAGGCGAGATGTTGACATCTTCAGCACGATTAGCTTTTTGCAAATCAATATATATTTATTTATATGCACGATAAACTAGGGAAGGTACGCTGAATGTGGGTTCTATTTGCTTACCTTAGAAGGACCGCACGCCCACCCACCATTAAAAATGTTTAAGATCGCTGAATACGAAAATGATAGTGAAGATACCCGAAAATTGGATTTTCAAGGTCGAAACCCCCAAAAAACTATGAAATTGATGGTTTTTTTCCGCTATATACACTTTTTTGAAAAAACATTTTTTTTTTTTTTAAAGAAATAAAATGTTGGTACAAAGTGTCGAATTGCTTGGAAAGGTTCTTGTGGCACTCCTGTCCACCACAAGACGTTTTAAAATGCAAGGTATGTAACTTACATCATTTGTGTTACCAGTTACGGGTGTGCCTTCCCGCCCTGCACGAGACGTTGGAAAAAGGTAGGGTTTTGACAAAAATTATTTCTGTGACCAGTCACATGGGTGCCTTAACGCCCCCCACGATACGTTCGAAGTTGGTAGGGGCTTCACCAGCATTATTTCTGTGACCAGTCGCAGGGGTGCCTTTCCGCCCTCCGTGATAGGCTGCAAGGGGGAAGGTATGTGACCTAAATTATTTCTGTGACTGATCACAGGGGTGCCTTCCGCCCCCAACATGACGTTTGAAAAGGGTAGGGGTTTGACCAACATTATTTCTGTGACTGGTCAGAGGGGTGCGTTCCCGCCCCCCACGAGACGTTCGAAAGGGTGAGGTATGTGACCTACATTATTGCTTTGGCTAATCATAGGGGTGCTTTTCCGTCCTTCGCGAGAAATTGAAAAGGGAAAGTTATGTGACCTAGATTATTTCTGTGGCCAGTCATAGGGATATTTCTTAGATGGATAGAACTTTTATAAAAGACTTGTAACTCTTAAACTAATATTTATCGAAATATAGTGAGAAAATGAAAAAAAACACACACACCGTTTTCTGGTGTTTTGACCTTGAAAATCACATTTTCAGGTATTTTCACTATCATTTTCGTAACCAGCGGATCAAAATATGTCGGTATACCTAGTTTCAAGTCAATCGAAGATAAGTACTTTTCGGAACTGCACCCTTTTGTGTTAACAGGAAGAATTTTCATTTTATTGACTGCTTGGAAATAAATGCTTCGGAGCTTCAACATTTGAAGAGGCATAACAAATGATTAAATATTGATCAGTAAATGACGTTGTATTAGTGAGATTAGTTGAATATTTTTGAATCCACCGATCGGTATATTAGCAGTTCGAACTCAAACGTTCATTGCCTCACTACCCGATTCGGGTAGTGTTCCTAGGTGGATATTTACTACCAATGTGGGCCCACCACACCCACAATGTGCCAACAGCACGCAGTATTCCTGAACGGTCACCCATCCAAGTACTAATCGCGCCCAACAATGCTTAACTTCAGTGATCTTACGAGAACTGGTGATATGAGGTACCTAAAAAGCCCAATTTCTCCGATTGGACATAAACTCCAGCAAAGTGTAGTCCTACTGGATGGCAATTTATGGAATGAATATTTTGCCATTGGAACATAAATTTATTGCGGTGGAGGGAGTGAAAATTTTGGGTTTTTAATGGCACCGTCGACGTCAGCAAATTGTACTTTGTATTTCTATTAATTTAAAAAAGTCCCTAGGGCTAAAAGCCCTTTAAGAAACAGGATAATACATGGTTATCACAAATTCGTGTTAGCACTGATAGTTGGAATACATGATTAATCTTATAACTAGGTCTATAATCTAAATAAATAGAGTCGACCTGAGAATTCGTATCAAATTAGGTATCAGATTAGGTATAAGATTAATACATAGTTATGAACATGGAGTGATTAATCACAGGCTCTTGTGCAAAATAAAGCAGAAATAAAGATAAAAAAACTGTGCGCATAAGAAATAAAAATTTACAAAAGTTAATGAAAACAAAAAGATAATTCGAAGATAATATGTTGGAGAATTAAATATAAGAGTTTACCAGTGAGTAATTTCGAAAGTTGCATTAGAAGTATTGTACATATATTTGAAAAAATAGATTTTTTACATGATGCAGAGAAGGTGCATTTCTAATATCGAATGTTAGTTTATTTCATAAACGGGCACCTCCTACTATAAATGACCTATGCAGCTTACACATTCTGTACAAAGAAATCTTTAGAATTGATTTTCTTTTACGAACCTTAGACTGTACTGAAAGGTCTATCTACAAATTGAAAGAGGTTGAATAGATACTCAGGGGCTTTTTTCTGAAAAAAACTGTAGAAAAAATTACTAGTAAAGAACTATCTTCTCTTGGCAACATTGAGCAGACCAGCCATATTTCGGTATGAAGTGATGTATTCGTATTTATGCAAATTGTAAATAAAACAAACACAGGCATTTAACGCACGATTCAGCTTTAAATTTAAATCCTTGGTAAAAACTTCATATATTAAACAAAACTTAGTCAAAGTGGGACAAAATAAGACTCTGAAACGAAAGTATCCAAGTGAAGGTAGGTATAGAGTGCTTATTCCTATACGGTTGTTGTCGAAGTCTGTCTGTTCTCCTCGAGATGCTCTGTACTGTTCCTTCAAGGACAAGGTACGGTTATGGAAATATCGCAGATTGACCGATTTTTAAGATAGAATTGAAAACATTTGATGATAGCACCTGACACGTTGAAAGATTTTAGCTTTTGTAGAAGTAACTTATAGTTAACCATATCAAAAGCCTTCGAAAAGTCAAACAGGAAAACAATCGTGATCTCCCTTTTATCCATTGCTAATTTGAGATCCGTCATTACTTTAAGGCAAGCAGTAAGAGTGATATGTTTTGCCCGAAAAACTGATTGCATCGGCCGAAAGTCTTTCGGGGAAGTAGGTTTAGAAATTTTGGGAACTTGGCAAATAACAGCCTTTTTCTAGATATCTGGGAAGATACCGAACCGTAGGGAAGCATAATAAATATGCGAAAGAATAGTAAACGTAATTGGAAGGGCAAATTTGATTATTTTGATTGATATTCCATCAGTTCAAATAGCGTTCGATTAGATTTCAAGTATGTTTTCCAAAAGTATTTCAGCTTTGATGTCCTCGAAAAATAAGGCAAATTCATTAAATGTTAATTTAAGCGGGTTAGTGGAAGATAATGATGATGAGTCTGGAACTAGAAATGTAAAAAAAGTCTTTAAGAGGTCATTAGTTTGAAAATTACTATCTATGGATTCGTGTTTGGAGGGATTAGGTGTAAACGTCTAAGGAGATGCCAGATGTTCTTTTTTTGTCTCTATGTGCAAGCTCGTTATAATTGTTTGATTAGACGCATCTCTAATCTTAGTTTGAACTAGGTTCCTGATTTTACGTCTGTCTCTTCGAAAGAGAGAACAGTTGTCAATTGCAACGAGACAAAAGGGTATATTTGAAGTTAACCAGGACTCAGGATTTAAATTAGAAAATCAGTAATAAATACAGGTTAGGAAGATACTAAAGGGATAATTAACAATGTCAAAAACAGTGCGTAGATCTCTAGATAAATCTTCAACAAAAGTGGACATGATTTAGTAAATCGATATCCGGATATCCGGAGAACTGTAAGTATTGTGATGGTATTAGCACAATTAAGGTATCCAAGATACACACTTAAGACTAATGTTATACACTTATTCTCAAAAAGACCAGAATCAAGATATGAAGCTACTAGTTCAAATATGAGATCAAGTTTGCTATCTGAAGATACAAGGTATAAAGAACTTACAAATATTGAAGATATGATTACCAACGTGCATGAAATAGCCAAACAATAATATCACACCAATGTATTTGTGACCATTCCGTAGGTAACTTAATTGCTATTTGCATCTTTCTATGTGTTGTGAAAATGAAAGTTTTATTATTATCTGGCCAGACAAGATTGCTTGTTGAGAAGTCTCGTACGTTTTACCTCTGCTTGATTATCTTAACCCTTATTAACTGTCTGCTAAACTTGGCAACGATGATGGGTGCAAGCAGTAGATTGGACGTTGGGGACATACGAAATCGATAAACACTAAGAAGGTCATCTTTGGCAAAGGAAGCTTCAAGAGTCTTAGCAACCAATTCTATAATCGAAGGAAGATCCTGATTCAGCTTGGTAGATAACCTGTGTATCTCAAGGGTGGTTTAAAGCGCAGCTTGCTCCTAAATAATTAAGAGAAGCTTCAAGTGATGCGACCCTCAATTTAAGCGAGCTTACCACCGTCTTGATCTGAGTGACCTCATCCACTTTGCTAATAGTAGTACTTTCTAGTACATTAATTATGCAAGAATTCTCAGAGATATATGTCCTCATTTCTTGAACCATTGTGTTAATTTTAGAGATCTAATCATTCTGATTAGTTTCGAATTCCTTAAAAAGGTCTCTGATGTGTTCCAGCACCTGCACAGCCGCTTCCATCTGGGCTTGTAAAACCGCAGGATAAACTGTTGTGAGTGAAGGGTTATCTACTTGATCCTTACCGGTAGGGTCAATACCTCCACTGGAAATTAGCAAGGAGCTTTTATCAAATGATTTTTTTGATAATCCGACATTGACGCAGGCTAAGGGCCGATTCCACCATCTCTGATTAAATCCACAGTTAACTAATCATGATTATTTTTTAATCATCGACTTAATAATGATTAACTTGCGAAAGGTTCCACCATGAATTTTCAACCTATGGTTAGCTATCTGTATACCTTGTTCGAAATAAAGTTTAGTTCATGGGTGATGTTTTCTAATGGGAAAAAACGGGAAAATAATATTTTCATAACATATTTCATTTTTAGCCATTTTTCACACTATATGCTGTCGCACTGCACTTTAATTAAACTTTGAGGTTATGTTGAGCCCCGTTATTCGCAGGTTAAGACGCTACCCGCAAAAATGGCCAATTAAGTTAAACAGCGATTAGGCTACTTCAATCATGGTTTAAAAGATGGTGGAACGCAATGTACTGATTGAATAAAGTTAATCAAGGATTAAACTTTAATCACAGTTGGTGGAATCGGTCCTAAGTGCTTAAATACACCACACATTTTGCAGGATAGGAAGCCCGGCGTTCCTCTGGAGATTGACTTATTGCACTCGGAACAAGCACCTACTGTCAGATAAATCAGTTGCACGAGAGCTGTCGAACTCCGAAACTGTAAAACAGTCCTTTAAGCACCAAGGAGCCCAAAAATAAGCGAATACAACATATAAACTGCACTTTATTGTTTAACTTCATTTTTGAAGGTCAAGTAGTTATTTTTGCAGAAAATGCTTACGATCAATAAAAAAGGCGCGAAAAATTATATCAAAACTGTACACAGCCAAATTTTTTCTCGATATAATATCGATGAAAGAGATTTAAATCATCGAAGCAGATTTTATCCTAACAAAAAATACTTAACGGTTATTTTCACAAGTAAATATTTGTCGACTGAAAAGTAATTTTGTACCGAAATTCATAAATGCCGCAGCTGGAAAAGTGATCTTGCTGGATGTGCGCAAGCACCACTATGACGGACTTATAAATGATAAAAATTTCACCCTCTATAAAAGCAGATACTATTGATACTGAGAAGGAAGTCAAAACTGTTAAAAATCTATCTCTAAATTGAGAAGTGAAATTGAGGAGTGAAATTTCGTCCCTCCAAAGAAGTTGTTGTACTAATAATAATCTAATTGTGCACAAACTTCTGAACAATCCTGAAAATAACGAAGACCTGTCAAGCTGTCTTGTTTTCACTTTTTCAGACGTGGATATGTCGATCTCGGCTACGCACATACAGATGCCTTTCGGTAGGGAAGGGTCAAGGTGAACGCCCTGTTCAGGTTAAGTAATTAAGTTGTGCTCTTGTTTTCATTTGCAGTTAATTATGGAAAAGCGAGAAGATCTCGCAGAGAAAAACATTGGCATCAGTTCTGACTCATCGCCTAAAAAGAGACTGCTGTGGAAAGCTAAGGAAAAGCTTGAACATTCTAGGATCAAGGCTTTCATAAAGCAAAACAAATTTTTGGTAGATAATAAGCTTCTTTCGTTTCACAATTTGATTAACTCCGAGGGGGCTAATCAATGAATCTACAAGGTAGACAGGGAAACCGGCTTTTTAACTTTCGCCTGCGAAGAGTTCGGAGGGCAGTCCAGATGTCAGCATCCTGCCCAGCATCAAAGACCTGGCTTTTGTATCATCTTCTGGAATTTTCACGGGTTGTCCAATTTCTTACAGTTTGTATCTCCGGTCACCGCTAGTGGTATAATATGACTCGCTTATATCTGGTCTGCGCCATCGGCAATAGATTTTCCGGCCCGGCTCAATAATTACACATGGGTAGTAGAGTTTCTAGAGACAGTAATAGAGGGAAATCTAGCGGAGGTTTGGTTATATACGTTAATCGCTTATATTTCGAGTATGAAATTCTACTCATTATTTCCAATCTGAGTTTTATCAAGCGCTGGCACTCAGCCTTTAAGGCCTTCCAAGGCTCTTCTCACAATACTCCGATTTTCATACGAGTTAATTTTATTTTAGCATAGGCTTTGTATTGTCAGTTAATATATAGTTCAAAATTTTCGAGAACTTCAATATATATATATATATATATATATATATATATATATATATATATATACATATGGAACATATGGAATATATGGAATGAAACCGAAGGGCCTATGACAAAGCCACTCAACGCGTTTTCGGGTTGCGGATAGAGGGTCCCTGTACCAAGGGTTTCTGCTGAATATGGATACCATGATTAATAAGCAGATGCGGACAATTATCCAGGGATGATCCCGAAGAAATAAACCCTAAGCGGAGGCATAACAACCGTGCCAAAAGCTGAATGGCACCTGGGCGAGGTGTCTTGAACGGTGACTCTGGGATACCGGACGACCACTCCGAGTATGCAGCCGCATCCTTGAATGCGGGACTCTACACGCATGGACGAACGCTTTTCCCTAGACGAAACGTCCACATTGAGTGGGCGAATCAACTCAAGGATGACTTGCTAGACTCCTACGATGCCAGCATTATCCCTACTCACAGAGGGTTTATGGTGCGAATGCCCACTCCGTGGTGCCGGAAACACCCAGAGCTTCAGCTCGTTTCGCATCAGTTTTGCGAAATTAACCTGCCTACCTCTTGACAAATGGATATGTTCGCGGAGCGCTTACCCGACCGCTGCTTGAACAAGCTGCAGACGAAGATGAGGATGCGACATCAAGACTAACCGCAGCAAGCAGACATTTTCTGAGAGATGATAGCGACTTCAGGATGAGGAGGAACATTGACATCTGAGAGGAATCAACTGAACAGGAAGATTGGATGGGCAAGACAGAATGCGTCCCGTATTCAGTGCGTGATTGACTACATAACATCTGGTAGACCGTTCACGAGGAGGGGTTGAAAGTTGGCCTAAGAACTGAGGATCTTCAATCATACACTGAACATATCAAAGCTGCTGACAATCCAGCAGCATATTTCTGACAACATACGGGTGTTGCAGTGACCCCAACTTTGGCATGTAGAGGTACTGCGCTTGCGCAAACTTTGCGTAAGAGGAACACATTGCGACTTATTATTGCCATGGTAACGTGTTGTCGCGTCGTGTTCCTCTTGAGCGTCCTAGCGCAAGCCCAGTACGTCTACATGCCAAAGTGTGGATCACTGGGGTGCTGTCTGACGCAAGAACGATAGTACAGATGAAGGAGAGATGGATCAGAGAGAATCAACGGTTTCTCGCTGACCCGTCGCGGCTCTTTAGTCATCACCCTGTCAATTGTCCAAACGAGAAGTGCCAATTTTTCTGGAACTACGATTTTCAGACAGCAGTCTCCGTTGCACACTCGAGACCTGACATCGATCTCCAAGATTTCGAGAAACGAAACATATTCGTGATCGGATTCTCGGATGCGGCCGACGGCAACATCACTGCCAAGGAGAAGGAAGAGGAGAAGAGATATCATGACCTTAAAAGGGAGCTGCAACGACTGTACACAAAATATTTGCTTAAAATAATTGTCTTTGTGATCGGTGCTCTCGCATGTACGAACCTATTACTGGTTCGTAACCTTAAAGCCACACCCGTGTGTCAAAAATATACCAAGGTACTTGCGAGATGGATGCAGAAAGCTGTCATCCTTGGGTCGCTTCGTGCCCTCAAGACACACGAGGTATTCGCTGGCCTGTCGTCGTAATTTTATCGTGCCATCCATCTCACTTTCATGAGACGTGGCCATAAGTGTGATTTACAGCTGTTCTACTGGAAGCCGTCGTCATTTTTAGATGGCAGTTTCTCCCAGTGGGACCCTGCGGTCGTTGTTTAACCCTTTTTCATATTCTATTAACCACAGTAAATTGCACCTATGGCCACGTCTCACAACTGAAACCGTCAAAACAGACGCGGACTTCTGAGTCTCCAATGTCTTCATAACCGAATTGTTCTGAGTACACTTTACATCGTTGCAAATGGCAGAGATCCTCTCCTGAGATTGGTCAATAAACACGAGATGATTGGCAAAAGAGCATTCCTTTACAAAGCCGCGGAGCAGGCAGGCGAGATCCTTGGCCTGAATTTTAACATCAGAAGTGAGGAAAGTGCATTACTCCATCTAGATTCCTCACTTCTAAAAGCTAAAGTAAAGAAAGCAGATGTTGAAAAATTCCACCAGCAGCTACTAGACAAGAAATTGCACGGAAACTTTCACAGAAATGTGGAAAATCAGTCCTTGTCGAAGCAGCTTTACTTTCCTCTGATCATCAGGACTTGATTCAGGTCCAGAGGGTTTCATTTTAACATGCCAGGACGATGTCATTTCCACCTTAGTATACCGTGATCGCATTTTACGTCAAGAAGTTGCCAGCGATAGGTGTAGAGCGTGTCACGCACACGCTGATTACCTAGAACACATACTGTGCAGGTGTCCTTGCCAAAATATTCGGTTGAAGTAAATATCCTTGTGATCGGTGCCATACCCGCGTGAAAAATATGCCAAAGCACTTGCGAGATTCACAATTTCTCGCTACGAAGAGTAGTTGAGAACCTTCTCTATTGTACTAAGGCCATGGTGGTTACGGTGCAATTTTGCAATGAAGAATAAAGCCAGGTATATATTGGCAGAAGTTCGTGTGACAGTCTAACACTGACTTATTAAAATTGTGATTCTTCCTAACGGTAGGCATCAAGGTTTTTTAAAAATAGAATAACATTTACAACAAATTATTCTTCATTAGAATAATTTACTATTCATGGTCATTTTGAAATATATACAGATTTCAATAAATTGAAGAGTAAGCGAATAAAACGTGATACATCCATTTTTTGAACAAATTGAGATAATTACTTCTTCTGTATGTTTGCAATATCATACATTCGAATACCAAACATAATTTGACGAAAAAAAAACATTCTTCTCGATTCCTAAAAATTTGGAAAAATCATAAAATTAAGAGAAAATCCTACTCTTTGAATCTAAATCAAGAACACACAAATTAGACGCGAGCCAAAAATATGCCAAGGCACTTGCGAGATGGATGCAGAAAGCTGTCATCCTTGGGTCGCTTCGTGTCCTCAAGACACACGAGGGTTTCGCCGGCCTGTCGTTGTGATTTCATCGTGCCCTGTGACCACCCATCTCCCGGTTGTGAGACTTGGCCATAAGTGTGATTTACCGCGGTTCTACTGGGAGCCGGTGTCATTTTTTAGATGGCAGTTGCTCTCAGTGGGACCCTGCAATGGTTGTTACACCTTTTTTTTAATTATATATATATATATATATATATATATTTCGTAGCCATTTGGAGGTTTCAGGATTTACCCGACTTCCGGTGCTTAGAAGAATTTGAGACGAACTCTGTACTTGGCGTGTAAGTGCTTTGTTTATTTAGGCATTCATAAGAATACTCAGCTATTCTTTTAAAAACCTGACACGTTTTAGGTAATTACCAGAAACCAACCATAGAGTATTAAAACAAATTAAATGGCTATTTAAGATATTGTCATCAAGATTTTATTTTCATTTTCATGTTCATCTAATTAATGAAACATGCTTTCACAAAATAATAAGAATAATGATTTCATATCGTGTATTTAAAAAGTCTTTTAATTTAAGTTCATGTTTTCACAGGTTTCGAAGGTTAGCATTGTCTTTTATTTGTCTTATTATACTCATTTCATTAATATTAATAATTATTAGTGGTAAAGAAAAATGTAATTAATTAACTAATCAATAAATTAAAAAGCTTTATTTTAATTAAAAAATTAAATAATGAACTTCTAATTAATTTCAATAATGAAATAATTATCTACTCGGTGGGTTTCCTATCACCACTACGTAGCGCGTCCT
>CAKNYM010048743.1:106243-126380 GCA_932195095.1 Andricus curvator
GGGGGGGTATTAACCAGGAAAAAAAATCGAGGGAAGGGGATATGCAGCGGCACACAGGAGATTATATGTATATTATGTACATGTTTCAAGATTTTGGGGAAGGGGTCAATTCCGCCTCATCCCCCCCTGGCTACGGCCTTGCGTCCCACATACTATTTTTGAAGCAGTGCGTGAGAAGTTCGATTCCAAAAATTAGCCGAATTGAGGTTTAGAGGCGAACCTCTGACGGGGTCCAAGACCAAATACGAATATCTTTTAAATAGTTAACAAAAATGAGTCAGTAATATTTTCAACTAGCAATTAATAATAAAAAAATATAAATCAAGATAATTATGAGTTTTAAGGCAATTTTTTCAATTTGTTCACAGATTAATTTGGAAAGGAACTTGAGAAATTGGAAAGTTACTTTAAAAATAGTTAGCATTGAATGCTTTTTCGGAACAGTTAAATTTTTTAGGATTTAAAATTGAGCTTATAACATGGTAAAATAGTTAAATTTTAAATATGTATCAGTATTCAATTATTAATTTTGAATATTTAATTTCGACATTTTCAAGTATGGTATGGTCTGAAAAATTTAAAACGTTTTTTCTGTTCTGTAGATTTGAAATTAAAGTTTATGATTTTGAAGATATCTAATTAACAAATATTTACCCTCAAACGTTCCCATTTTTGGGAAGAATTTGTAATGTTTCATTTTTAATCTGCTAAATTTTCATTGTCCTAAATATAAAACCCTTAATTTTGAACAAAAGAAATACAATTTTTAATTTTTTGAGTTTGAAAGCTGTGAATTAAAATTTTTTAAGACAATGTAGCCTACGCTGTAGCGTTCAAGCATTTAAATTTGAAACTTTACAATTTAGGATGTTAGAATTTTAAAGTGTTTGATTATTAACTGGAAATTGCACAACTATTTCCTTTCTACAAAAATTAACATCAGAAAATCGATTTTTTCAACCTTTTAGTTGAAAATATTGAAAGCCTACAATATTGTACTAATGTAAATTAAGGGCGCTCAACAATTAAAATTTGAAAATTGTGTTCTCTTAGAGAAAGAAACTCACTGAAATTTCTCCTTAGTCTTAGTCTTTTCAATTCAATTCGTATCAACACTTTCTTTTTTGGTGGGTATTATTTATTTCAGGCTTTTGTACAGTTTCAAAGATTTGAAATTGATACTAAAGAATTTCATATAGTGTTTCCTTGTACTGCAAATGAAATGTATCAGATGCGAACGAATAAAGGTTATTTATTTTTTTACACTGAAAATCATTAAAAAAATCCAATTCTAAGGCATCCTATATAAAGTTTTAACATTTTTATTTTAAGATATTAAAAAACCATTTAATTTGGAACATTCTTACTGTCACATTGTTGATAATTAAAGCTTTCTATTAAATATAAATAAAATTGTTTCTACAACTTGAAAGGATTTCCAGGTTAAACATAAATTCTAAATGGTTTAGTTTTAAGTATATTATTAAATTTATATTATTAGCGAAAAAAAAATTATCGACGCTGTAAATTTATAACCTTTTAATGATTTTATGAGTGAAATGATTTTTGAGTCAATCTAAAAGGTTAATTGAATATCAAAATGTTTAATTACTATCTTAATTTTTTATAATTATTTTAAAATATAAAACACCTATTTTCACAATCAACTTATAAAATTTAAATTCTTACCGACAAGAAATTACCGAAGCATTCAGCTTATAAGTTTTTCATAGTTATATGAGTGATATGACTTCTGTGTCTGTCTGAAGTTAGGAGTTCATAAAAATGTATAATAATTACTAGCTACATTTGGATGATAAAAATTAATTAAGTATGCTAATATTAAAAAAATTTTAATCATTTTTACATATATCAAAATAAAATAATGAGAAAAGAAAAGCATCGCTACGAACCAACTCCATGTTGCGAACATACTGTATTAGCGGCGAACAGAATCAACTCCATGCTTCGAACAGAACCAACTTCATACTGCGTACACTAGTCGATTATTATGTATAATTTTCATCGTACATTCACTTCAAATTTCAGGTTGTTAGTTTTTTGCCACCGGTTGCCACGTATATACATTGAGATTCAATTATATGCCTTCGATCCAGTTCGAAGTTAGGCTTCGCAAAGATGATGAATTTCTATATAAATTGCATGAAATAATTGATCGTAGACAGTTATTGCTTTTTCGAAACCCAACTTCAAACCGAAGGAAAGGCATTTCTGAATCTCAGTGTACATACTTGATAACCAGTGGTAACAAACTAACCTGAACATTAGAGTGAATTTACGACAAAACTGAAAATATTCCTGACTTATTTTTGTTAACTATTCATAAGATATTCGTATTTAGATGAAACCGATGAAGGATCGAAAGACCAAAAGTCGCTTGCATCACCTGTGATGTTGCTGCCGAGCGAGAAATCCCGAGGAACCAGACGGGACGAGACGAGTCATACCTGCTGTCTCGGTATTCCTCGTCTCGTTTTGCCTCGTCTCATTTCCCCTCGTCTCGTGGCGTCCTTTCTCGTTTCTCACCTCGGTTCTTTCGAGGAATGCGACAGATGTGCGCTAGCAGAGGGGACAGCTCGCGGGAGCGTCCTTTTGCCACTCTGACGCGCTAATACTAATAGGCGTTCTTTAATGAATAGTTAAAGTTGAAATCTGATTACATATTATACTTGTTTGTTCATTACTGATTAATCTGATATCAAGCACGACTATGTTACGATTTTTATGAGCATTTAACTATACTATATTGGTATTTTGTTTTGTTCTTATTAATAATAATTTATTTTGCCAATTATAACAACAGAATATATGAAACAGAAATGTAAAAAGATAGGTATATTTATAGGTCATTTGTAGTTTAAAAAATTTAACACATATAATATTTGAAATATTTGTGAAATCCTTGAAATATTTGGAAATCTTTGTGAATTCCTTGAACTCTTTTAAAGCATGCAAAATTTATGTGAAATCTTGGAATTTTCGCGAAATATTTTGGAATCTTTTGAAATTTCAGCAAAGTCTTTGAAATCTTTGTGAGATTTTTTGAAATCTCTTGAAAAGTTTAAGAATTCTTTGAAATACTTGTAGAATCTTTTTCAAATATTTTTTATTAATTTGAAAATATTACAAAATTTGAAATTTTTGTGAAATCCTTAAAATATTTGGAAAGCCTAGTGAATTCCTGGAAGCCCTTTTATGTATGCACAATCTATGTGAAATCTTAAAATTTCTATGAAATCTTTTGGAATCCTTTGAAATTTTTGAATATTAATTAATATCTTGCGGTTGGGCGAAGTGGAAAGAGGAGAAAATAATTTTTTAATCGCAGTTTTGGAAAAATCGTAAATGTTATTTTTGTTTCTTAATCTGAATAATATGCCTAATTTTCACAATTTTTTGAGATTTTTTCTTTGAGTTTATGTAGGAAAAACGAATTTTTGTATAAGCACCTGAAAATGAAGAAAGTCTAGAAGCTTTGTACATAATTTTGTTAACATAGAAAAACTTTGCCATGTTTAAAATGTTCGCTCCACTAGCGCACATCTGTACCATTCCTTGGAAAAACCAAGGCGAGAACGAGGAAGGACGAGACGGTATGAGGCAGAATGTGACGAGACAAACCGAGGAACAAGTCCGGGAAAACGAGACGGAACCGAGGAATGAACAAGGCGAAAGCGAGCCAGGCTCGGTATTTTTCGTCTCGGACGGCATCACTAATCAACTGAACATGAAGGTTGGTTGGACAAGACAGAACGCGCCCCGTGTTTAGTGTGTGATTGACTTTATAAGATCTGGTAGGCCGTTTAGGCCGAAGAGATGAAGAAAGCACTTAAGGGCACGAAGAACTTCTTCGCTGCAGGGCCAGATGGTATCAAGAGCTTCTGGTGGAAGAAGTTTACTTCTACACGCGAACATCTGGCCCGCATCTGCACCTCATATTTAAAGTCGGAGAGGCTCATTCTGGATTGGCTGGTGTTAGGACGCATTGTATACCTAGAGAAGCAAGGCGAGCGTGAGGTCATTCATGTGTTTTATATGCATGACCTGAACATCTATGCCTCTAGTTCAAACCAGCTTCAGAGTGCTTTAAGTGTTGTTGAGGTGTACACAAGAGCGATTGGGATAGACTTTGGATGGGACAAGTGTACAAAGATTCACCTGAAGCGAGAACAAATCACTTGTACATCACACTTCGCACAGGCGAGCGCGGACTTCTGAATCTTCAATCTCTGTAAAACCGAATTATTGTGGGTAAATCTCAATTCGTCGCAAATGAAAAAGATCCTCTCATTAAAAAGGTCACGAATCACGAGATGATTGGCAAAGGAGAGTTCCTTTACAGAGCCGCGGGGCATGCAGCCGAAACCCTTGGACTGGATCTTAACATCAGGCGTAAGGAAAGTGCATTATTCAGACTAGATGCCTCACTTCGAAAAGCTCAAGTAAAGAAATCAAAGTTGAAAAACTTCCTCAAAGAGCGTTTCATTTTCGCGTGCCAGGACCGTGTTATTTCCACCTTAGTATATCGTAGCCGCATTTTACGCCAAGAAGTTCCCAGTGATAGATGCAGAGCATGTCATGCACATTCTGAGTACCTGGAACACATACTATTAAGAGGTCTCACTCACGCGGGAACGGCGTATCTCCGCAGACACAATGCGGCTCTAAGAGTGCTTTACTTCGATTTTTGTCGCTCTGGCGGTGTTGGCCGCGACCCTGCCCTGCCGAACGCTCCGACGGAGATAGAGTCAATTGTCCAGAAAGAGAAGTGCTGAATTTTCAGTAACTAAGAGTTTTAGACAGCAGTCTCTCTTGCACTCATGGCCTGACATCGCTCGCCAGGATATCGAGAAACGAACTATATTCGAGATCTAATTCTCGGCTCCGGCCAACTAAAATATCACAGTCAACGAGGTCGAAAAGGAGGAGTGGTATCGAATTCTTAGAAGGGAACTGTGACAATTAGTCCCGGGATATTCGGTTGAAATGATCATCCATGTGATCAATGCACTTAGAGTTGCGAAGCTGTAGTTGAAGAGCTGTCATCCTTGGATCGCTACGTATCCTCAAGGAACACTGGGGTTTTGCCGGCCTGCGTCGTTATGATTTTGTCGTGCCCTGTGACTACTCATCTTACGGTCGTGAGATGTGGTCATAGGTGTGATTTGTATTTGAATTTGTATTTATTTATGAAAAGTTCCTAGGGCTAAATAGCCATATAAGGAACAGGTGATACATATTACAATTAAAATGTGACGGCGAACGATTTGACGATTGAAATAAAAAATAGGTATTCAACAAGAGTAAAGAAATGAACTATAATACACATAATTAGATGTGGGCTATCAATAGAAGGATACTATAAATATACATACGCAAATATACATACATAAAAGTAAATACGCATTCATATACACACTTATATATATTTTTAATTAAGGAATTAAGTGTTACCAATGTATGATTTCGAGGGTATAAGTAACCAAAAAGGAGTTTTCTAAAGACAAATTGTGAAGGTGCATTTCTAATGCTTATAGGTAGTTTGTTCCAAAGGAGAGCACCATGAATAACAAAAGACCTTTGCATTTTACATTTGCAGTGTGGCTGAATATTTAGTTCTGTTTTCCTTTCACGGAGTTTGGAATGTGTTGGTTGATCTTTGTCAATAAAATGGAAGATATTAAAAAGATAGTGCGGAGCTACATTAATTAATAAGCTATAAAGTAAATTACCCATACAAAATTGTCTTCTTTTGGCGACGTTAAGAAGTCCTGCTCTTTCTCTATACTGAGTAATATGTTCACTTTTGGGGATGTTATAGATGAACCGAATGCAAGCATTAAGCTTACGCTCAAGCTTAGCATTCAGTTTATCAGTGATATCGTCATATACCACACAACCGTAGTCAAAAAAAGGAAGGATGAGGCTTTTAACTAGGAGGATACGCGTTGAAGCAGGAAGTGATTCTTTATTCCTGTTGAGCTGTTGGAGGACTCTAAAGGTTTTACTTGAAATATCCGCAACTTGTTCATTCCAAGTAACAGAGCGATTAAGAATATAGCCTAAATCTTTGACAGATTCCATAAAGGGGATAAGACGTCCATCGATCAACAGAGGAGGTAGGGTTGCAATTCTTTCTAGTGATGGAGAGGAAGAAGGACCTATGATTATAGCCATAGTTTCAGCAGGGTTAAGAGTGAGCCCACTTGTCAAGGCCCACTGCACCACTAGATCAATATCCGCCTGTACCTTTTGAAATAAGCTCTTAAGATTGGCAATAGGCCCAGAAAGGTAAAGCTTAAAGCCGTCAGCATATTTTTGATAGTTGCAATGACGAAGTTCGCTACCAAGTTCAGAGGTATAAATATTGAATAAAGTTGGTGCAAGTGTGTATCCCTGAGGGACACCACTCTTAATCTCCCCACAATCAGACCGGTGGCCATTGCTAATTTGTACTCTTTCAGAACGATTACTAAGATAAGATTCAAACCATTTAACAACCATATTCGAGAGGTGAAGCGATTTGAGCCTAGTCAATAGTAGATTATGGTTAACTGTATCAAACGCCTTACAAAAATGAAAAAGGACAACAACCGTTATTTCTCCTCTATCCATTGCAAGTTTAAGGTCAGAAGTTACTTTAAGTGAAGCTGTAAGTGTACTATGCCTTGCACGGAACCCAGATTGCATTGGGTCCATTAAATTCTTTGTTTCAATGTGTGCAGTAAGTTGCTGATGGACAATCCATTCGAAAAGTTTGAACAAAGCACATAAGATAGATATAGGACGGAAGTCTTTCGGAGAGGTAGGGTTAGATATTTTAGGAACAGGGCGAATAATCGTCTCTTTCCAGGCATCAGGAAATATCCCCACCTACAGAGATGCATTGTAGATGTGCAAGAGAATAGGGCCAATGACTGGTGAAGCAAGGCGAATCATTTTAATGTAAATACCATCAGATCCTTGAGCATTTGATTTTACCCCGAAAAGTTTTTTAATTAGTGTTTCTTCCGATATGTCAGAAAAGAATAATTTCGTATCATCGAAAGTATCATCGTCTTAAGAGGAGCCAGATATTTTCATTTTTATTCCTTTTTTTGATAGAGTTGTAATTATATTGATTGTATGAATCCCGGATTTTGGTTTGTACTTAGTTTCTCAATTTACGAAATTCGGCTTGAATAATACTGTTTTTAGTTCTTTTAGCCAATCTACGTTTTCTCTCTCTTTCTTTTATTAAATCTTTGATATAAGAAGTGATCCAAGTAGTGGACTTCTTCTTTGCTTTAAGGGAGAGGCACAAAATTATCAAAGGCTGAAGATAAAAATGAAGTCAGACAAATCACCTTTCTATTTATATGAGGGTTAGGTTTGAAAGCAGCTTTAAGCTGTACCTCGCCCTTTGGGTTCTTATATTAACTCTGACTGCCATGTACATATCCTTCTTGTTACGAACTCAATAAAGATTTATTTATGGGAAGTTGTAGGCTCCGGAAGCTACGATCATGGTTCTTTAAAAGCAACCAATCCCGACGCAAATGGAACGTGTACGTCATCCGCTTCTGCTCCTTCTGTCCTAGAAGGTAAGCAAAAGCGGGAAATTTACGCGAGATAACATCGGGCAACACTGTTCCTTGGAGTCAGGTCTCTACCCGCGGATGATCTTACGCGGCAGAAGGGACAGTTGAAGATGAAGTTTTACCTCTGGATACTTTTTTAGAGCTACCAATCTTTGTAGAATGTTATGAGGAACAGTGTTGACGGACCAGATGAAGTGATCCCAGAAGAACAGCCTTTTGCAGCCTGACGCTGGCAAGCCGGAATCTTGTTGAGTTGACTAATAAATGAAGCTTTCATACCTCCAAGACAGCCGATTATGAGAACTACAAGATGGACTTTGAAGCCTTGGTAGAGCCTGCTCAGCTCGAAAAGAAGTGCTTGATATTTCGCCCGTTTTTCTTCCTCCTTTGCCGTGATATTGCCATCGGCTGGTGCCGAGAATTCAATCACGTAAATGATCTTGTTCTTCAGGTCTTGGAGGACAATATCAGGCTTCGTAGCACTGATACGTTGAGTGGTGGAGAATGAGAAATTCCAGTAGATCTTACACTGATCATTCTCCACAACGGACTCGAGTTCCACCTGGGCGTATGGCGAGACGGGCAATAGATCAAAACCATAGAAGTGCCTTAGATGGTAATATAACACTTTTAGAGCCGCATTGTGTCTCTCTATGTACCCGTATCGTGCATATTTTGAGCATCCACTGAGAACATGTCCAAGTGTTTCTGGCTCTTGCTTGCACGCTCGGCATTTGGTATTGCCTACAGGTATATTCATTATGCGCTCGCGGCAAACTAAGGTGTCTATAACGCCATCTTGACAGGAAAAAAGAAATCCCTCAGTCTCCGATTTTAATCCAGCAGACTTTAGAAATATGTTGGACAGACCCATCGAGAGCTCTTCTCTACGTATAATGCCGTAGAATTTACCATGAAGGGGCTCGTCAGCAAGTTCTCTCAGTAGAAGCGTATGTTTTGCTTCCTGTACACGACTTTTGAGCACCAAAGGTGTTAGTGATGCTAGGCTATGTGTAGTGTCGCTGGAATCAAATGGGAAGCCAATCTCCTCTGTGCTATTAAGAAGTGAGCAGGCTGTAGCCAGAACCGTTCTCCGATGAAGACACTCTAACCTCAGCATGCCTCTACCCCCTTTATCTCGAGGGAGGTATATTCGAGGTACGGAAGATCTAGGATGATGACTTCGATGGATTGTCATCATCTTGCGTGTGCTTCGGTCAAGTTGCTTCAACTCATCGACGTTCCACTTTACTGCACCAAACGTGTAGAGCAGTATAGGAACGGCCAGCATATTGGTCGCCTGGATCTTATTCTTTCCAGATAATTCGGAAGCCCAAATTTTTCTGAAAATTTGGCGATACCTTTTTCCAAGGGCCGTTTTTAACGCACGAACATCATGGGTTTCCGCTTGCGGTATTCCAAGATATGTATATGTTTCTCCAATATCAAGGTGTTGAATGGTATTTCCGCCTATGAGTTGAACATCCTGATCGTGATGCGATGATGTAGTTTCTAATCTTCCTTGGCGTAGGTGGACGCAGGCACACTTGTCCAGTCCGAAGCTCATGCCAATCACTTTAGAGTACCTATTTACCGCCTCCACAGGGATGTTAAGGTCCTTTTTCGAGGAAGCAAAGATTTTAAGGTCGTCCATGTATAAAAGGTGGTTTACCTTATATTTTTTTTTGTTCGGCGGGCCACATAGGTATCCAGAGCTTTTGCCTTGGAGCACAATAGATAGAGGCAAGAGGGAGATGCAGAAAAGTATCGGACTTAGAGAGTCTCCTTGGAAGACCCCCCTCTTATATGTGATATAGCTTGTCATCACTTGTCTTTTGTCAGATGTTATGACAAATCTTGTCCGCCACAAGAGCATAAGCTCTTTTATGCATCTCACTATTTTTGGATGCACCTCCATGCACTCAATGAGCTTAATAAGTAACTCAGGGTTCGTGTTATCGAATGCCTTGCGGTAGTCAATCCAAGCCATGGACAGATTGCATCGATACCTGATCGAGTCCTGGGTAATACACCTGTCTATAACAGGTTCTCCCTGCAACCTGCCAGACCTCTCTTGCATCCACGTTGTTCAACTATTGCACTCCATACCGGCTCGATAGATGTTAATATCCTCTCTTTGAGGATGCCAGTGAATAGCTCGTAGCTGTTGTTTAAAAAAGCTATGGGCATGTAGTTCTTTGGACTTGAAAAATCTCCGGTCTTAGGAATCAATACCGTGCGTCCTTCCACTAGCCACTGCGGGACGGGATGTTCTCCGTTTAAGAAAGTAGTAAATATACGAGCTAGATGTTGGTGCGTAGAAGTAAACTTCTTCCACCAAAAATTGTTGATTTTATCTGGCCCTGGCGCTGAAAAGTTCTTAGTTCTAGCGATAACTTTCTTCACTTCTTCAGCAGTAATTAGTGGACACTCTTCCTCTGGACCTTGTAACCTTTGCCTTTAGCAAAAGTTACGAAAGAGTGATGTATCTGAAGCGTCTTCATTTAGCTGATAAGTATCTCCATATACTTGTTCCCAGAAGACTTGAATCTCTTCTCGACTAGGCGGAGTTTTAACGGCACGTGACGTTTTATTGAACAGACGGGAAGGATGAGTAGAAAAGGTGGAATTTTCCTGAATCCACTTTACTCGCCGTTCAAGGCGCTGTTTCGCTGTTGAAAGAGATCTTATTTTTTGCGTCCAGTGCTGCTTGATGGTCAATAGTTTACACTTGTTCAGCGTGTTGAACTGTCGCTAAGCAAGGACACCGCCTTCTCGTAAACAGCGCAGTTCAGATTGCAGAGATTAACATCTTCGGGGAGCAAATCGGGGAGAGCAGTATTAGCTTCAGCTAATTTGTCCATCCTGAGAAAGACTTTTTGGTGGATAGATCTCCTATTTCTCATGTTAGCATTATCGACTATCTGCAAAGGTGGTCTTGCTGGAACGGGTGGAATGTTCGATGGAGGATGTTGCTCTTCTTCTTGTTGATAAAGAGCTTCATATCCGTTTTTTCGCAAAAAGGATACCTGATCTCTTAAATACTGAGGCGTTTGATGAGCATATTCCGGTTGCATATTGACCCAACGGTCATGTAACCTCTGCATGAATCCTCTTCGCGCCGGTGAGCTTCTTTGCCAACAGGTAAGGATGTCTCTCCTGAGTTGGTCTGACCATTTAAATCGATGTTCTCGCGTTTGTCCGGGGCCATTGCCTGGTCGTCGCCTCGGTTCGGTCCTATTGCCACTTCCAACTGAACCATGGTCTCCATCCGAGAGAGGCCTATTGTGGGTGGCACTGCGCGATACTGGTGTCGTAACCGCATAATTCATTGCATTGTGGAGTTAGCCCAAATCAACGTGGCTGACTGCAAGAGCCGGAGCTCTCGGGCGATGGGGTCGCCACATCCCAATTATTATTATTATTATTATATCCTTTTCAGTAAAATGCTATTCCAGTCATAAGTAGAGAGGTGCTCAAGAAATTCAGTTTTATTTATATTTTTAAGATTGCGTATGGACATAGAAGTCACACTAGAGGAGGGATTAAAGGAGAACTGGTATCGGATACTGATAAAATCATGGTTTGAGAGGAATGACATAGAGTGTTGAGTAGAAGAAATCACCTTGTCTAAATCGTCAACAATCATCAATTTAATCCATGTATTAGAATGATCAGTGTGGTGGGTGGTATCATGGGGAACTATAGATAATCCGGCAGAGAACACTACTGATTTTAAATAGTGAGTTAAATTGTTGGTAACATCAAGATGTGTGTTTAGGTCACCGGCGGGTACAATGTTATTATAATTGGGTATTAGGTCAGAAATTTCATTCTCAAGTTCCCTGACATAGGATTCATTAGGAGGTTTGAAAATTACACCCACCAACACACTGTCCTGAGGCGACGCTACCTTGATAAAAAGGTACTCAGCAGTAGGGTAATTGGCAAGAGGACCCACTCTCACCTGTATACCCTTTAAGCTGCCATGAATATAGAGACAGACCCCACCCCTCTTCTCTCATCTCTCTCTCTGCGGAAAAGTGTGTAATGATCAAGTGCTACGAGGCTCGAAGAAATGTTAGGCGTAAGCCAGCTCTCGGATGCGGCTATGATATGATAGGAACAGGACATAAAGTGATGTTTAAATTGAAGGTAATGGGCAGGTAAAGACTGAGCGTTAACGTGACAAATATTTAAAGTTTCCATTAAGAGAGTGATAGATAAAGTTCGAGTATAGTTAAATATAGAAGTGTCTGAAATACGTAAATGAGTTAAAAAGACCTTTCTGTGAATCTAAAGTAACAGAAAGTAATAATCAACAAAATCCAGTTCACTTGATTTCATTTAAAAACAGAGAATAAGGCACATGAAGAATTAAAAGTTAGAACAGCAACAAACATTATAAAGCTCGTGATGTATAAAAATAGTATAAGAAAGGTCAATTTGTAGAGGCAGTGCAAGGCTGAATTAGCGCAGTAAAAAATACAAAATTGTGGATATTTAACTTCAGAAGGCACAGTGTCCAGAATGGCCAGCATTCAGCAATATATAAAATATGACAGATATTTACCTATGTAGAAGTAGCATAAACGATAGAGTAGTGCTAATGATCGACTAGAAAAAATTATCAAATACATAGTGGACCTAGAGAGTAGTTGCTATTGTAGTCCATCAACAGATTGGATGTTCGACAGGCGTATTCGTGGTGAGCTATCCTCCTTACGGCAGAAAATTATTCCACCAGCAATCCACAAGTATTTGATTGTTTTCTCTCTACGAAGACCGAGAGCAATGGCATAAATCCTTCTATTCAGTGGTGTTAATGCCTCACGAAGGTAAATAAAACGCTTTTCGTTGTCATTCCATCCCATATTCAAAGTAGAGAAGTCTCTCTTAACCTTACGCCTTGCAATAAGTTCATCCCGTAGATTTTGTCTGCCAAATTTGGCTAAAATGATCCGGGGGGGGGGGGGGATTACTAAATGAAGGTGCTTTTATAATTCGATATAGTTTGACAACGTCATCCTTACGAATATTTACATCTAGAGCCCTGCGGACAGATTCCATGGAGACCATATGGTCTTCATTAGGCTTCATGGGGAGATCATGAATTTCCAGCGTCGTATTCAGAGCCGCTCGCTCACTGACATTGAGCGCGTGCTCAAGAGTCACCACTTTGGCTTTCAAATATTTAGCTTCCTTCTTGACAAGTTCAATTTCTTCATTTTGCACTTTGGAGCCGGATTCCATCGAGTCGATACGCCTAGAGTTGTTTAAAAGTTCATTCCTAATTTCGGAGAGAGTGGAATTAAGTAATCTCACGTGACAGCAACGGTGGAGGAAGTGGGGGGGGGGTACAATATATGTACCATCAACATCCTGCAGAGTAGTGGTCCCAGGGTTCGCACTTAAATTGCCAGACACTGCCGCAGAGGTGGCACTAGTGGACAATGGAGAACATAACTTGCAAACTTAGTCCATTTGTCCCTTTTTATGTTTTTCAAAAGATTTTTTTGAGATTCCGAAATTAGCACAGGCCAAATGCACTAGAATGCCACACTTAACACAAGGGAGAACTTCTGATCCCCCTCTAGATATAACCATTTTACTCTCCGAACACGCATCCATAGTTCTGTAGGAAAGAAAACCATTACAGTTACGTAAAAACAAAAGTGCAAAAACAAGAAACAATTAAGTGAGTTGAAACAAAGTCACAATGCTCTATAGAACAATCCACCGACACTCTCACGAAATACAAATTTTTATGTAATTAAACACTTTAAATCTTATATAAACACAAAAAACTGAAGAGTGGCAAATTTCCACGTCCGTATCCGATCGTCATGACATATCTTTTTTTTCGACTCTGCTGGGAGCCAGTCTCATTTTCATGGATGGCAGTTGCTTCCAGGGGACTCGTGGTGGTTGTCTAAACTATTTTTAAATTATACATATAAAGTTATTATTTGAAAGTAGTTAGGGTTTATTAATTAATTCATTGTAGATTTCCGATTAATTTAGAAGAACTGTTATATGCTTGAGTAATAATTGTTATTCAATCTAAAGAAACATAAATAACGTGTCCCGATTATCTGGAAAATTGATATTTAATTTGGTTTCATGAGAAATATTCAAGACTCCTCCCAAAAGGTTCTTTCACTACGAGGTTTTACCCGGTCGGGTGCACCTGAAGCAATGCAAACAAAATTTGATAATGTGGGCGCATAGAAATATGCGGAAGACTATTCTAGAATTATTTGAATAATCTTAATTGACTTACCTCAAGTGACTAATTAATTTCGACCTTTACACTTCGCTCCCCTAGTTGTTGGTATCCGATCAAAATTGGTTTGGATTTAGTCGGATACGAAACAAAATGGTGCTGAACCCCGGAGCAAATATCTCGAAAAACGTGGAGTGATTTGTTTGTGGTTTATATTGACCATGTGAATTTTTTTGGCGGGATTCCGCATTTTTGAAGATCTTGTTTTGTATGAATTGATGAGAGAATAATGTTAAGTAATAATAAGAAGGATCCATGTTACCCCTATAAGAGGAAGATCTTCAACGGATGACATTCAGACCGAGTACGAGGTCATGAGAAGTGGAATCAAGTATCAGATTGTCAGCATAGTGTTTTCAACAAGAACGTGTACGCGTTTTCTTCTAAAGTTTAAACTTAATAAAGTAATTCTTCTTGGGCATGAAAGTACGTTTCAAGCACTACGACGGACTTACCTAACAAGCGATCCAGTCCCCGTTGTTATTTATAATAGCTTGGCATCTTTTCGGCATTCTTGTCACCAGATTTTGAGCTCACTGCGAAGTTAAAGAGCGCCGAATCTCGCTGATCTTGCGAGATAGCTGTGTCAGTGTGAAGACACATTTTCCTGCAAGCTCCTCCTTGATGTAACCCCAAACGTTTTTAATCGGGTTGGCATATGGAGAGTGTGATGGTCAGTCCGTCGTCTCGATGCCATTTTCAGCTTTCCATTCTTGATGGAGACGGCTCCGGTGTTTCGGATCGTTGCCCTCCTGCAAGATCCATTTTTCGCTGTTAGCACCAAACCACTTCTCTGCGGACCTGAACAGACCACGCTGATAAAATTTGAGCATTTTTTGGGTATTCAGATTCTCTGTGAATACTTCCAAACAGCTGAACCCGCGCTCATTGAAGCATCTCCAGGCATGCACCTTGACTGGGTGTTTAACAGTGCGCTGAAGAAAACGACTACCGGGGGCTGAACAATCTCGTCTGATGGAATGCCATGCCCAAAATGATGCTTCATCAGAAAAAACTACATTAGAGAAAACGCGATCGATGTTTTCAGTAGCCCATTCCATCCGTTTTTGCATTTGAGCTTATGAAAGTGGGGGTTTTAGCCTTGTACTACGACACCCTAAATACATATATGTAGAGAGCGTGTAACCTACGATTACCCGGCTTTATATGACTTATCCTCTGACTTTGTGAAATTGACAATCAAACTTGGTAAGCACCAAGGACCCCCGAAAGCCAATACAAGGCCCTCGGTTGCAAATGCATAACCGTAAGATAAATTCACTTAGACACGCTCAGAGAAAATGTTGTTTTGAAACAAAAACATTCTTTCAACACAGGAAGACACCCCGCTGAGTAGAAAACCAAGGACGGCCAGAATGCAATGAAAAGCACTTGAACTACCAAGAGGTTAAAATTTGAGAGAGTTCCACAGACGGCCAAAAATAAATTAGAGGCATTTGGTTGCAGATGATCAATGTAATATTAATATAAATGCCCAGAATGACAAATAGTGTGATAGGTACTATAAACCTAAATGAGTAGAACGACATAAATAAAATATATAGATTCAGAATTGTTTTTTCCCTGTAGGAGGGGGCTTAGTGTCAGAAAGGGTAATTGTTTTTCATTATTGAGTCCGCTCAAAGCAAGATAAAATGGAGTTCTGTTTACTAAAACGTATCTGTGCTTACCTATAGATATCTCTCGCTAGATTTGTGGGTTAATTCGGTTTTTATTGAACAATAAAAGTCAGGTAATGAGAGCAATCGTACTTAAATGCTTTAAAGGTATTATTATCCAATTCAAACGAATGAAAATAGTATTCACCTACTAATTTCAATGATTCTTCGGTTTTCTAAATTGTCACCCACTTGAAGATATACGATCTATTATGTGCTCGCTGCAGAGGAAGAAAGCATTTTCATCACAATCGACATACCTCTAAATCCTGTTGCGTGTATTAGTTTGAAAAAAACTTTTCTGTTGGAAAGGAACACCATAATAAATTTAAAATATCCTGAATTATTCCACTGAATCTTGCCAAAGAAGGTTTTTACGGGGCCTCAGTGTCGTATACTTTGAGTGCTAGCTGCCTAAGTATTTTATTCAAATTTCGATATATGGTATTTACCTCAACCAATAGTACCTTAATCGATGTCTAATTATCCGCCTCACTCTCCGCTGAGACCTGCTGGCGACAGCTTGGAGCCCAAATTCTTCTTGACATCAGGAAAAGATCTCCTTTGATACCAATAGCCTCATTAGTAATAATTTGGGCCTAACCTATACAGCTCCCACTAGTCATGCTGGGAATTTGAGAATAAAAACTTTTGAACAGAAGTATTGTTTCTCCTAGTCTTATTTAAATCTGAAATTAGGCTTCAGCACTAAAGTTAAGCTCTGGACAGCCTGCAGAAATTCATAGTGTAGATTTTATGGAAATCTCTATGAATTCCAATCATTGACGCGTAATTTAAATTTATCAAATTCTTGAATAAATTTATATTTCGGTATAATCAAAGCGCTTTCTTATGCATCGGCTATTGAATTACTGTCAAAAAGGCTTGAAGTTAGAACAAATGAAAACTGACAGTCAAGTATTCACGGAAACCATACAATTCAAGTTTGTTTCGCGTGATCTACATTGTAGAATTTCATTTAATTTTTTTTTAGGTTTCATTTAATTGATACATATTCACTAATTAGAACCTCTTCAATAATGTAAAATTCTCCTGAATTCAGTAGAATTTTCTTGAAATCAGCAGAATTCTCTGGACTTCCGTAAGAATATCTCATAAATTCAGTAGAATCCCGAGTCGAAATTTAGGCCCTACTTTGAACCTATAACTCCTACCTTAGTAGGCGCTGGAGCAGCAAAGTAGGTTCAAAATAAGCAACGATTTCAATTCAATTTAGACCCTACTTTGACGCTAAAAATGTCCAAAATCGGCCGTTTTTCCACGTTTAGCGTCAAAGTAGGGTCTAAACTAGAACCTACATTGGTGCTCCAGCCCCTACCCTACATTGGCGCTCCAGACCCTACCTTGGTGTTCCAGCCTCTACACTGACAATAATAATAATACCAATAAAAATAATAAGGCGTAATTTCGGTAATGGTTATAAATTTTTATTTTCCTTCTCTGCAGAAATACTTTTACCATCAACTGTACCTCAGGAACTTAATATTGAAACAAAACTCATGAAGTATACAATTCTTTGTTTGTAGTATTTTTTATGATATAATTTTAAAACTTATTTGTCAAATATCGTTGACGTTCACTTCAGTTTAGTGGAAAGATTCCTCAAGAGAATGAAACCGATTTGGGTTCAAATTACAGACTAGTCCGACAATTTTTTAACTAAATTTTTTTGTCCGTAACCTCCAAATTTGGTTGTTTTTCGCAAGTCGAAAATCTGATTTATATTCTTTTCTGCCTACTTGGGACGATAGCATTCGATAACTTAAGGCTCAAATGGAAACTTTAGTTTCGGTTTTGTAAGAAAATTAACATTTTTAGAAAGAATCCTTTCCTTTTTGCTTACAGATACTTTATTACTGTTAATATCGAGAAACTGACCGATTCACATAGTCGCAAACCAATTCAGTTTGAAAAATCTTAATCTGCAAATGGCAGATACGCAATTCACGGACTCGCCTTTTCAATGGTTTCTTGTTTCCTGGGTGTAGCTTCTAAATATTCAAAGTAGGGCCTGTAGGTCCAAACGGAGTCAAAGGAGGCTCTAATGTTTCATTCTCTAGGAGTAAAAACCTCAAAGTAGGGGCTATAGGTTTGAATAGCGTCAAAGCAGGTTCTAATGAGGAGCTGCAGGTTCAAAGTAAGGTCTAAATTTCGACTCGGGATTCTCTTGAATTATGTAGAATTCTCTTAAATTGTGTATAATTCTTTTAAATTCAGCAGAATTATCTTGAATTTAGTAGAATTCTCTTGAAATATGTAAAAATCTCTTACACTTTGTTTAAGGGTGTTGGTTCGATCCGACTTTGAATTTTTTTATTGATTGTTACGGCACTGACTTCATATATATTTTTTCCCAAGTATTTCAGAACGAAAGAAAGAAAACTTGTCAAATATCCGGGCTTTTGCAAAATCCTCGGATCAATATTGATTTTATTGATTCATTTGATTGTATTTTTTCATAAAAAAATCAAATATTCATATTGATTTTCTTTATTTCATTACAAAATACAATGAAATAAATCAATACCATTAAGCCATTTCCCTTTCAGGGTAGGCGTGACACTACCCGATTCGGGTAGTGTTTCTAGGTGGATAGTTTCTTGTAGTAAATAACTACAAGTGTGGGCTCACCACACCCACGATGTGCCAACAGCACTCAGTTTTCTCGAATGGTCACCCATCCAAGTACTAACCGCGCCCAACGCTGCTTAACTTCAGTGATCTGACGAGAACTGGTTTTTTCAGCGTGGTATGGCTGTTAATAAATCAATAAAATCAATAAATTGAATAAAATCACTAAAATCAATAAAATCAAATTATAATGAATAAAATCAAAATTGTACTGATTTTAGTGATTTTATTGATTTTATTGATAATAATTTTATTTTATTGTTTTCAGTGATTTTATTCAATTCATTGATTTTATTGATTTATTTCATTGTATTTTTTAACAAAATAAAAAAAATCAGTATAAATATTCGATTTTTCATTTAAAAATATAATCAAATGAATGAATAAAAACAATAATAAAGAGTTTCAAAAATATATCTTAGGAATACAAAAATTATTATTTTTGACACCAAAATATTTTTATCAATCATTTCTTTGATTCATGCATAAATTTCGGGATTTCTAAAATTATAAAAACTAGTTATTTGTAAATTTATGGCAATTTTTTGCTGATAAATATGAATATTTTTTGAATAGGGTGGAGCAAGAAAAACATTTTTTGGGATAAGCTTTTGGAGGGCGGGGGTGCTAAGGAATTCCCATTATCCTCCAATAAATTATCAATAAAACGAAGAACATGAATAAAGTCAATAAAATTAATAAAAGGAATAAAACGGATAAAATGAATAAAATAAATAAAATCAATAAAGTCAATGAAATCAGCGAAACCAGTATACATTTTATTTGATTGATTTGGTTGATGTTATTGATGTTGTTAATTTTATTGATAATAAATTGATTTTATTGATTTTAGTGATTTCATTCAATTTATTGATTTTATTGCTTTGATCGCAACGGCGATACCACGCTGAAAACACCAGTTCTCGTAAGATCACTGAAGTTAAGCATTGTTGGGCGCGGTTAGTACTTGGATGGGTAACCGTTCAGGAATACCTGCGTGCTGTTGGCCCGTCGTGGGTGTGGTGGGCCCACATTGGTAGTAAATATCCACCTAGAAACACTACCCGAATCGGGTAGTGAGGCAATGAACTTTCGATTTCGAACTGCTAATCTATGTATGTATGTATTGCTTTGATAGGTTTATTTTATTTTATTGATTCTATTGATTTGATTTGATTGATTTTGTTCAATTTATTGATTTTTTATTGTAAATATTTGAATTTGTTATTAAAAAGAGAGTCAAATGAATGAATGAAGTTAATAAATTGAATAAAATCACCAAAATAAATAAAAGCAATTTATTATCAACAAAATCAATAAAATAAACAAAATCAATAAAATCCCGATTTTAGTGATTTTATTCAATTTATTGATTTTATTGATTCATTCGATTTTATTTTTCAATCAAAAAAATCAAATAAATCAATAAAATCACTAAAAACAATAAAATAATTATCAATATAATAAAAAAAAATGAACAACATCAATAAAATAAATAAAATAAAATCAATAATATCAATAAAATCAATCAATTGAATAAAATCAGTAAAATCAGTAAAATTTTGATTTCATTGATAATAATTTGATTTGAGTATTTTATTCAATTTATTAACTTCATTCATTCATTTGATTGTATTTTTTAATAACAAATTCAAATATTTACAATAAAAAAAGCAATAAATTGAACAAAATCAATAAAATGAAAGCAATAAAATCCATGAATTGAATAAACCACTAAAATCAGTACAAATTTGATTTTATTGATAATAATTTGATTTTAGTATTTTATTCAATTCATTGACTTCATTGGATCATTTCATTATACTATTATTATTATTATAGATTAGCAGTTCGAACTCGAAAGTTCATTGTCTCATCTACCCGAGACCGCCACACATATCTGTCTTGTGCATTCTCCA
>CAKNYM010048743.1:159586-178104 GCA_932195095.1 Andricus curvator
ATATATATATATATATATATATATATATATATAGTATATATATATACGAAAGAAGGGAACGAGAAAGGATAAAAAAGATGAGAGAAGGAACAAAAGAACTATCGGCTACAATTTTTACTTTTGACCACAGAGCAGCCACTGCGTGATTACCCGGGACGAAGGGGCATATATGAGTAATTTGTATTCAGCTCGATCATCCGTATCCAAATTCGAATCTATTTAGTTCTGAGAAGGCAAAGCACCACGGCTTGTCTGCATCTCCCATTCTCCAGCCTTTTTCTCTTTTCTTCTCTCGTCCTCGAGAAACTTCCAATCGACTCTTCGCTCTCCCGTGCCATATAGCTTGATATAATGTTATTCCTGGTTTAGTTTAATGGTTTTGGGCGATTATTACATGGACGAACGTAGCCCAGGTCCAGCCGACTACTTCGGCTTCGGGTACTCCCAGCTCTTTCCGTCGGTATGTATGCCCATAACTTAGTCAAAAAAGAAGAGGATCCGAACAAAAAGCCACAAAACAAAACGCCATTATGATTAGTCCGGAAGATGGGTGGTCCAGATTACCGCGCTTGAATTCTGGTATCAAAAAACTGAGAACGAGATATATGCGGTTTCAATTTCTTTCCCAATCAACTGCAGAGATATCATAAAATTAGTTTTCCCGGCGCCGTGGACAAAATGCGATTTTACCCACTCCTCGAAATGTCAAAACTCGTTTTTCTCCACGTTTTTGGGAAAAATATGGTCCTCAGATGGTGCAGAAGAGCTTTTTTAACGAATGTGAAGTTTGCAACGCGACAGCTGAAAGAGGCAAGGAAAAAATGCATTTATTGTTGCCATGCTATATGATAGGCTTACTCGTTCTCTGGCCCTCCTAATTTGTGATAACTTCATGTTAACTAACTCGAAAAAAAAACAAGAAGTCAAGAAAATATGAAAGAAATAACACTGAGCGAGTTATTCATGTTTTTGCGATGATAAAGTTCGAATTGTTGCAACATATCACTCCTTTGACTCCTTTGACGCGCTCGATAATGTATTTACCTCATGCTGCGCGCTCGGTCTCTGTACTTGCCCCATATTTGTGCACAGACTTTTTAAAGTTAAAGGTCAAAGCATCGACAACTGTAATTTGGTGATTGTGAATTCTCTTTTGTTAAATCTCCTTCAGCTTTGACGAACACATTCTCATCACATGTCTCGTGCTTCCCACTCGATTTTGTCCACAATGCGAACTTGTCTACATTAGGTTCAACACTATTATATCAAATGTATATTGTATTTATTTCTGTACCTCAGCCTGGGATCGCTAATTCAGATATCGCAAAATGAAGTACAAATTTTATTTACCATGATAACTTTAATATTTGTTTCTTATTTTGCATTTAATTTTATCTTCAAATACCCTGACAACTGTATCATTTCAACACATTTATATTAATAAAATTCATAATAGGCATTGGTATTGGAACAAACGCATTTGCATTGTCTTCTTGTTATAATTTAAAAAAGTGCGCAACCTATTAAAAAAAGTTTGTTGTACATTTTGTGCGCTATCTAGAAATTATCTAGATACATTAGCTAGATAATTTGTAGATGGTAAAATTAGCTAAAACGGCTAGATATTTAGGTAACGCAGCTAAAAATTTAGGTAGCACAGCTATATTTTCTTAGAAGACGAAATCCAGCTAAACTTCTAGTTGGGACAGCTAAACCATTTTTTTCAGTGATGGTACAAGCTTTTAGGTATATTATAATTACTCTCTTAAATGAAAGGGAATAAATTTTGGTATTTAATATTTTTCACAATTGGAAGAAGAACTTTTTTGGTTTTAAATCTGTATTGAGTGGAAGAATGGGAAATTTTCTATTTTTAACATTTTTATCAAGTTTGAAATGAGGAAATATTAGTTTTTAATTTTTGTTAAATTGACAGTACATTTTATATTTTTAAGGTTTTTATTGAGTTGGAAAGGATGCAATTTTTTATAATCTGAAGAAGCCATTTTTCTCCTTTTTCAAGATTTTTATTGCGTTTAAGGAAAGAATTTTTTACTGTCATTTTTTCTGAATTGGAAGAGGATCATTTAAAAAATATATTTTTATTGATTAGGAGGAAAGGATATTTTAATTTTAAATTTTTTCTGCATTGGAAGAGGCACATATTTTGTTTTGAACGTTTGTATTGAGTCGGAAGAGGGACATGTTTTATTACTTCAATGTATAAAAGTGTTAAAAGCTTCTATTTTATATGTGTAAATTATTGTGAGTTTAAATTGAAAATTTCCAAATTAAAATTTGTTTAAGCTCCAATTCACACTGTACTAGTTACAAACATTTTTGTACTACAAATACACGTATGATTGTAGACATTTGATATGAAATCGCAGGTCATGAGCCGGGTACAGTCGGTCAGCAGGTCGGATCGTCGCATACTGGGCTGGAGACGGAACAGCATGGAAACCTTCGGGCGTTTTTAGTATAGTCTTTTAGAATTTCGTAAATCCCGGGTGCAGATATTACTAGTGGCTCTCATTTCAATGTACATTCTTATTTAAGAATATTAGAATTTCGTACATTCCTTATAACTTATGTTACTTAAAATCCTTACTTTTGACGATATTTTTTACAAAACTTGTTATTGAGCAAAACCTGTTTCATCAAATTTATACTGATTAAGACCTTCGAAAATCATGGATTATGGAAAATTAATCTCGTACTCGCTGCGGCTTAGTGAAACTTCGACTTGTACGCACCCTCGAGCGTAAAGTCTAAATTTGACCAAAAAAAATTTCCGGTCCACTTTTTATTTTACATGATTTCAAAGAGTTAAAAAAAAGTGTTTTTTTTTTCCAAAAATCAATTTCAATCTTGATTTTTGGAAAAAAATAAACGAAAAATATATACACCCAGGTGGAAAATTCAATAGTCCGTCGGAGTTCACCACTGGCGCAGTACTGGCCCAGTACTGGTCACCAGTACAGATAATCGGCAGTTCGCCCAGTACTTGCGGACGGTTGGCTCTACGATCGGGGCAGTAATATGCCGACAGTATAAGTATTTAAGAAATGATGGTAAATTGTAAATGGTCAGGAAAAATTACATTTGATGTAATTCTTAATCGTTGTAAGATAGTCTGAAACACCTAAAAAGAAAAACGTTACACGAAAGTTAAAAAAAATTTGATATAAAAAAGATTGTCGCAGTGCGCGATAAAATTTCTAAGTTCCGTCGATACAAATTTTAAATGCTTATTAAACATGACATTTGATTTCATTATCAACAATTGTAAAATGGCCTAAAACGCAAAAAAAAAAATATTACACGAAAAAAAATTGTGATCGATTCAAAGTATTTATTCAAAAATTATTTCATTCATATTCCCCTTAACAGTTCACTTATTTCACATCTACATGATGTCGTATGATAATAAAAACATTAATGAGAAAAAAGAGTTAAAAAATTGTTGTCTTAACTTTGTTGAGCTGTACCTTATGAGGATGGTTTTTTCATTGACTTTCAATTATGTAGGTATAGAGTAATGGTTAAGGCTACCGACTACTAGGCGATTGATTCAGGCATAGAAGTTGGTTCGAAACCCCGCAGTAGTAGTATACCATTAAGCCATTTCCCTTTCAGGGTAGGCGTGAACATTACCCGATTCGGGTAGTGTTTCTAGGTGGATAGTTTCTTGTAGTACATAACTACAAGTGTGGGCTCACCACACCCACGATATGTATGTAATATTGTAAAATCCATTTTTTTTTAATGAAACGATTTTTTAAATTTAATTTTTTACATTTGAGCCTTCTATTTGTCTCGTAATGCATTCATAATCTTTCGGGCGTATGTTTTATGTTATCTGGGATCTAAAAAAACAAACAAAAATTTCATGGACTTTCACGGGTTTGACAGCAGTCGATTTTTGACGATCTGTATCTCGGAAAATATTAACTTATTAAACATTTTGTTTATTGAGATCTCTGGAGCTCCATCACATCTCGAATGTACTTTCTCATTTTTTGTTTTTCTAAGAAATCGATTTTTGAGAAAGTTTTTTCTCTCTCCTGAAAAATTTGTCCGGATGAACTTTCACGTTTTTGCCCCGACACCCGTCATTTTATTTTTTTTATATTTTCTTCTCCATATTTATATACAATTGGTACCGAAAAAACATGAATATTTCTTACAAACTTGTGTCTGAATAATTCTGTGAAATATAAAATGCAACGTAATTTGCTATTCTTTTAACTCTTATTATTATGTTTTATTACTTTACATGATACGTTTCTAATAGTTTATACTCTATAATAGATAATCTGATGAGGGAATCGGTCCGATTCCGAAACTTTATGTACAATTCTGAATAAATAGCTTGGAAGAAGTCGAAAAAATACGGTTTTTTCCTTATGAATTCATAAATCCAAAAAAATCAGTATTGATTTTAGTTTATGACAGCGCTCGAATGAGCTATGGTGTTTCCCAAGTAATTTTTTGCTTGTAAGTCGATATTTTTCTTAGTGAATACAAATTTAACAAACTCAATTTAACTTTTCATGTATTTTTTGCTTGTAATATTTGGATTCAAATGTAGGATACCCTAATATACGTAATGTTTATATCTGCATAACTGCCTGACTAGTAAGTGACCTTGAGAATTCGTTTTGTAAACAAACCTAGGCACATGTTTTTTTCACTTCACCTAAAAATATTAAAAAATTAAAAAAGATCGGTTAGTCTTTAAAACTTCTCTGGGCATTACAAAGCTAAGTTTAAAGAAGTGTTTGAGTATAAACTGAATAGTTTTTGCTGACCAAAAAATTATTTAATAAACAAATGGTGATTTTTCAATTTATATTCAAATGGAAAATATACCTCCTACAAATCAAGATAGAAAACGAAAAAGATACGAGAATAAATTGGGACGAAATGTTCGAAAAACTTGCAAAAACAAGATAAAAGTTTGAATAATTTTTCTATTCAAATAATGAATTATTACTGTTCTATCAACTACCAATAAATAAATTAAAAGAAATTTTTTACTTCGTTTATCTTACACGTCAAAACTTTTCTTGGAATTATTTTAATTGACATATCAACAGAAAATATAATTATTAGATTTTTCTGATGTGGAGCTGTGGTAAGTCCAGAAAACTCGAAAACTTTCTAAACAACTTTATCATACTTTTCTCAAAATGTTCGTCGCGAGAAGGGTTTGCCTGCGAAAAATTCTCTCGATAAACTAAACTCTAGAATACATAAAATTCCAATTTACGCCCTTGGGTCAAAAAAAAAATCACGTCTTTCTGAACTAACATTTTCAAATTCTGAATGGTCTGCCAGTCGAAGGACACCCTGAACTGCAATTCCTGAGAATTTCATTAAACAATTTTAAAAACTGACGAGCTTTAAAAAGTAGATAACTTGGCGGTTAAAAACTTAAATGCAGAAAGTTTATTTTGCTCACATTATTTTCATAAGAACTTAAAAGACGATGGGCCACCTCTAAATATTGTTTGAACATCTTTTTTTTAATCTGCCTTCTACAATCCCACGAACTACCGTTATGTACCTTTCGCTCGTAAGAAAACGAAGTGTTTATTTTTTATGATCAACCTGATACGTATATGCGATTTTTTTTTAAACTCATAATTCCTAAATTCAGGTCGATATAAGCCTCGGTGGCTCAGACGATAGCGTGTCAGGCTTGCGTGCAGGTGGACTGGGGTTCGATCCCTGAACCGGCGCCAATGGAAATTTTTCTATATACTACTACCGGGGCTTTGGTGGTTCGGAACCCACCTTAAAACTATAGGTCCGCTCAGAAGAGGCTGGTTACGAACCTAGGTGAGGCCCCATGTCGAGGGGACTAGCCTTAGGGGTCACTAGTCCATTTTGAGAAGACTCGAAAATGAGACAGCAATCTCCTTGCGCTTGAGGCCTCCACGGGGGACTCACGCTCGGTGGTCGTTGGTCGATTTCAAGTAATGAACACATACACACATACACTTACATAACACCCCTGGACAGTGCTTCGAATCTGTGCATTTAACTGATGACCACGTAGGGATCGCTCCACCCACCCTAGCCTGGCTGTATTCTCCTTCTGCGGTCTGCTAGGCAGGCTGCCGAATGGCAGAGTGGGTGAGGCGTCGAAAAGTTCGGAACGTTGAACTTTCATACATTCTGCAGCCTTCTTGTGTAATCTGCAACTGCTTGTAGCAGACGATTGTCAATTTTCTGTTTCATAATAAAAAACAGAAGAAGTTATTTCACATAAAATCACTTTTATAAATATTAGAACAATTTTTCACGAAAAAACACAGTTTAAACAGTGCTCACATCAATACTTCACAGTTTAAGGTAAAAAAACGCTGGTGCCACCTGTCGCTAGCCCGCTAAAGCCAGGTGCATAGCAAGCAACTATGTGGATCCGGGTTCGTTGAAGCGTGCTCTCTTGTGTGTCGTGCTTTGTGTTTATTTGCTGTACAAATGTGAGTTCGTCCGGTTTACTGTGCGATGTGATATGCCTGGAACCAGAGAGGTATATTTCCAGAACGTTGGAAACAACGAAAATCCAGAGATCTAAATACTCGGTGAAGGTAGCCGGATTCTGAGTACTGCCTTGAGAATAAATACGGGTACGGTACAACAGGCTTTAGTGCTTGAGCGCCAGGTAGGACCTCACGGGCCCCCACCCACATTAAAACTAATTAAACTAACTAAGCCTGAGCGCTCGGACTCGCTCGCGTACATCCATACATTTGCTGTGCTACACATCCCTCTAAATTTATACTTATTGTAACTACTGTTCGATCATTTACCCTAGAACCTTGATATAACATATCTTGATATAATAGCCCTTGATACACCGCCTTCTTAGAATTTCCGCCGGCAACATTCGATGATGACGGCGTCCAAAGGGCCAAGCGAGAGGCGCTGTGAGCTCAGTCTCTCAAAATGCACTAAAATCCCTCTTACTTTTTTTCTACGCGTACGTGTGACAAATGTCGAACATTTCTAGTATTTGTGAATTATTGCATTGCCGATCAACGTAAAGATGAGTACTTTTCCAAAATTCAATGATTAATTTGATTGATTTGATTTAAATTTGGTTTGAAATTAAATTTCCGGTACAAAACGAAAAATAATAATTTAAATCAAGTTAAATTCGGTTTGAAATTCCATTTCCCACAAAAGAAACTTTTATTTTTAGGTACAAACGAGCCGAAGAATTGATTGAATTGATTTAAGTTTAGCTCGAAATTCAGTTTCCACCAGATGGGAATATATGAAATTTGCGGAAACTTTGGAGAAATGACCATGACTACGACTCTTTCGGTTCTAGTTCTATCCCTATACTCCCCCTACATTGACCGAAGTCGGGTGGGACTGACGTTATAGCTGGACTCTCTACCTTACAAAAAAAGAATAAATTAGCAGAATCTAACAGACCAAAAACGCTCAATATCTGTAAACAGATTGCTTTCGGCTGTTAAAATATCTGCCGTCAAAATGGAAGTGGAACAGCAGCTTCCTATTGGTGAACTCCCTTTGGAAGATGTGGACAACGAGACCTGATTATAGCTGAAGGCATAGGTGCTACGGACAATGTACATCAAGTACCGGATCCACTAGAACCACATCCGGACATTAACAACGTTGATGTGAACAACGAAATCCCAGAAAAGCTACAGCCCCTTGAAAGGAATTTTGGCCGTGCTTTACTAGACTTCAGGCATAAAGAACCAACACAAAACCATTCTCTGCCCAAGACGAACATCACAAAGTATCTGCGTGTACTAAGAGAACACCTGAACAGCAAGGTTTTACCTATGCATTTGAACGCAACACTAACTGCGTTAGAAGTGCAAACTCTTGCGTATTGTGCAGCTGTGGCAACCGTTAAAACGTTGGGCCGCAGAACTAGGCCTACAAATGCAGTCTTTGAACCACGAAGGGATAAAGATCCACCATGGAAGATCAGATTAGATATGGATGTCAGGAAAGTAAGGTTCAAATTGGTTTGATTGGCTCAATAGAAGAAAGGAAATAGAACCAGAAAGTTGATACACCATGTTACTAAAATCAGCCATCCTCGGTACATCGAGACATTGACACCAGCAATATTGTATAAGATTATAGACTCCCAACGGCAGAGACTAGATATACTTACTGCTAGACTGCGTCGGTAGAAGAAAAATAGTGCAAGAAGGCAACAAAATCAATCCTTTCAGGCAGATAAAAGAAGGTCCTACCGTGAACTGCGTGTAAAGCAAAATAACCAGCAAGACACCGAAGTCCCTCAATTGGAAGACATGACTAACTACTGGTCGGATGCTTGAGGAAAAACGAACAGAAGCAATTTAGACGCAAGAGCAAGCAATAACCCAGAAATTGGGATGACTAACATTACAGATTCGATGTTTCAGCGTTTTTAAAAAGGTCAAGTAACTGGAAAGCTCCAGATCCGTACACGGTGCACAATTTCTGGTACAAGTACCTGTCGAGTGCACACCCTGCGTTGACAAGGTGTTTTCAGAAGATCATCGAACATCCAAATCTGATGCCAGGCTTTATGCTCAAAGGTACTACGTATATGTTGCCTAAAAAACCAGAAGCTAAAAATCCATCTACATTTCGACCGATAGCCTGTCCTCCAACAATTTATAAATGCCTTACAACTATCATTGGAAATAAGGTATATTTTCACTGCGACGAGAATGGCATCCTTAAAAAAGAACAAAAAGGATCTTGTAAAAACTCTCAGGCAGTAAAGATCTAGTGACCATAGACGCTGTTGCCATGACGCAAGCTCGTAAACATGAAAGAAACTTGCACATGACGTTCATTGACTACAAACAAGCGTTTCCTTCCGTACCACATGACTATTTGAAATTCAGGACAGGGTAGTGAGTACCAGAAATTATCGCAAATACGTGTTACATCAAGACGTGAGAATATTCGCACAGACATAATGATGTGACGGGCATTATACATCAACAACTTTCCCTAAACCTTGGACTCTTAACAGAATGGATGCCTTTCTATAGATACATTCCAGTGCCCGTTTTAGAAAACGAAGATTACATCTTATATTGGGATGTTACTATCCAGACGGATCATTATATCCAAGCCAATTGATTTAACAAAGTGATTCGTGAGAAAAAATGTGGAAGAGTCAACATCATCGACCTTGCTTGTCCACTTAACCGGAATTTGCAGACAACCTACACAACCAAGATCTAGAAGTACAGCAAGCTGAAGCATGAAGTAAAACTGAACATCTTGAAAATTTAGAAGTCAGTATGGTACAGAAAGAAGCTCAAAAGGCGGTTTTATTACAAACCTGTCGCATAGTAAGGAACTTCCTAGACCATCGGGAAGAAAGCGAATAAACCCCTGTGAAGTGGCAGATGGTAGCTCTAAGAAAGCATCCAGAGGCGACTATTGTCACATTCAACGCTCGCGGCCACTGTGTAAGGAGAACAGCGGTAAAAGACGAACTCCAAACTACATAATGTTCCTAATTTTGTACCTACTACAACATCGTCGGATAAGATTTCAAACATCGTATTAAATTAGTTTATAACATCCTCATCTCATCAGGCGCTTGATTGAGTCCATGGCTGATGATGAAAAACCGGGTTCACCCAAGAACAAGTTTTTAAAAATATTAATAAAAAGCATAAGACCTCGGTGGCTCAGGCGGTTAGGCGCTAGGGCTTCACGTTAGAGATCCGGGGTTCAATCCCTGAGCCGGTACCTCTGGAAATTTTTCTATGTACTTCTACAGAGGTTCCGGTGGTTCGAATACCACCTTAAGCTGTAGGTCCCCCCATCATGCAGTTGGCTGCAACCCGGTCCATGAATGGTGGGGTAAAAACCAGGCTTTGCCCAATATGTCAAATAAGGCATACTGCTCTTATCAGCTCACTTGATTGTATTAAAAAAATTCGTCCTTGACTGATTATATATACCGGGACAGCCCTGTGCAGACTATTCAAAAAATCCATCACTACCAAAAATGCCTTCGACATATTGGGCTGTAACCATATCAAGCCTGAGAAAAAAATGAGCTTCCTCATTTTTTAATAATAAGAATAATGGTAGCTCTAAGAAAGCATCCAGAGGCGACTATTGTCACCTTCAACGCTCGAGGCCGCTGTGTCAGGACAACAGCGATAAAAGACGAACTCTAAACTACACCATACTCCTAATTTTGTACCTACTACAACATCATCGCAAAATATTTCAAACATCGTATTCAATTAATTTATAACATCCTCATCTCATCAGGCACTTGACTTAGTGCGTGGCTGATGATGAAAACCAGGGTTCACCCGAGAACAAATTTTAAAATAAATATCTATAATAATTCTATCCCATTGTAGAATGGGAGGATTAACTAGGACCTAAGGATACTTAGCCTACCTTTGAATCGCTTAACAAGTTCCTAGCTAGCAAGGTCATCACGTCGAAAGCTGTGGAGACCTCAACCTCTTAACTGTTAATTTGAGGAGCGACTTGCGCTCGTTTTCCAGCATCTTTTTAGGCCGATGTGTTACTCAACGCTAAGCATTGCCATTGACTGTTGCGTTCTTTTACGCACGCCACTAATACTTGGCCGGTTCCTTACTCTACGCAGGGCACTACTACTTGGCCGCTGCGTTACTCTACACAAGGCATTACTACTTGACCACTGCGTCACTCTACGCTGGGCACTACTACTTGACCACTGCGTCACTCTACGCTGGGCACTACTGCTTGGTACTACTACTTAGCCGATGCATTTTATTATGATCGGTTCCCTGCTGAGTCGATCCGATGCAGGGATTCGACTCCGGGGATCAACTCGGCCGCTACGCTACTTCAAGCACGGCACTCTTTCTAGTCCACTTTTTCATTCAACGATATTTCTTTTAACACTATTCGTGATTGCCCTACCAGGGTGGGTGGCACATATTAACAGGCTCAGATAAGCAAATCTACCGGCTCTGTTCTTTTTGTTTTAGAGTACAAGGACGCGGGCCTATCATGACCTCAAGGTGGGCTCTTCTTCAAACGTCAATAGTATATTGTGAGATAAGTACGCGAAGTAGGTGATTCGAGATGAGTGTGACTCGTCTCGAATCACCTACGCGCACGCGTCCCACATACTATTTTTTGAATTTGGGTTTGAGAATTTCGATCCAAAAATTAGTCAAACTGAGGTTCAGGGGCGAACCTCTGACGGGGTCCGGTGGGGAATATTTTCAATTTTCGTCGTATATTTTCTTTTTTATTTGTCCGGCAGTAAATTAAAAGACACGTTTGATGCTGCTTCGATGATTCTTGGCGGTGTATTAACTTCACAATCACTATAACTCATTTTAAACTTATTATTCAATATTTATTACTGCCATGTACGTGGTATCTAGTGTCAACAAACTAACAACCTGAACATTGAAGTTAATGTCTAACTTGACATTTAACCAAAAACAGAGCCGTGGCTGAATGTGAATGCTGTTTTTTGATTGGCTATCAGTAGTGTGCGAAAAACTGGCCGATTTACCTCGCGCACTAATGTGCTAATCGGGCACTTCGCGTCTCTTCCGCAGGCATGAGAAATCGAACTTCGCACGTAACTGTATAAAAAAAATGTCTTCCAAAACAGCCTTGAGCCGACAATTCTTAATCGATTTTGATATTTTTTTTTTAAATACTATTGACTAAATTCCAAAGAGAATTATGCGAGCGATGAAAAATTCAATAACTTTATTGCTTGAAAATATTCGTTAACGTGATGAACAAATTCTATAAACAATTCAACTATTCGGCTATTTAATCACAGAAATACATTCTGCTTTCACTAAAATGACTTGAAATTTATTTAATAGTGAAGTTACATCACAAAACGTCGTTCTTAAAACATATTTGTATATGTTATAAACAAATTATATAAACGAATGCAGGACTTGCATGTTGGTGGCGGAAGTGAGAACGTGTTCAGTGACAGGTGGTGAGAGGATTTTACGGAATTTGTGTGGAAGGTGTGAGTGGAGTGTGAGGGTGGAAGCCTAGGAGGTGAGTACAGTTGTGTGGAGTGAATTGGGGAGATAAAGAAGTAATTTTCAGCGTAGGTGTGAGGTGGGATTTAGGTAGATAGAGAAAGTGAGGTTAATTTGGCAAGGAGTCGGGGGAGTTTGTGGTCGGGAGTCAAGGGTGGTTCTCGCAGAGTTAGGGGAGGTTAAGGGAGAGAAAGGGATGTCTGCAGGTTCTGTGAGGAATAGAAAAAAAAGGGGAAAATTTGGCGGCGATTCTTCAGAGACATCTGTCGGCTGCGGACGTTACTGCATGGAGAGGTCCCAGTTACCAGCGGCAGAGCGGGAGATGAGCAGTGAGAGTGCTGGCAGTGCTGCTAGTGAAATTGAAGGGGAGGAAATTTTCCACGTGCCACGACGGCCAACAGTGCGTGGTCCGGTGTCGAGCGGCGCGTCGGGGAGAGGGAGAAATCGGAACGGTGGGAACGAAGGAAGCGAGAAGGCAAGGGAGAGAGAATCTAGCGCAAGTAACGGGGAGGATTTCTTGAAGAGGAAGAGAGACAGCCAAGAGAGTCCGGAGAAAAGCGAGGTAGAGAGTCATTTTAAAAAAAGTAGGAGAACACGTAGGTCACCCCCAAAAAATGTAGGGAAAGTCAGAGAAGCAGGCTCTCGGGATGCTGGTAGGCGAGATCAAGGGGATGAGGGAGGACGTAAGGGGGACTAAGGAGCAGATGGAAGGCATGAGGGAGGACTTGAGAATCAGAGATGAGAGATGGAAAAAGGAGGTGAAAGAGCTGAGGGAGAGAGTAGAAGGGTTAGAGAGGGAAAGGAAAGAGGATAAAATAAAGCAGATGGAAGAGGATATTAGGGTGTGGAAGGAAAGGACGGAAAAAAGACTTGAGAAGGTGGAGGGCAGGACGGAAATGGAAGTAGGAGACGGGGGTGGGGGGAGTTAAATTGAAGGTATTTGGGAGAGGGTAGAGAATATGATAGAAGAGAAAGTGGAAGAGCGAAGGAATGCAAAGGAGGAGAGGGCGGATAGGGAAAGGATAAGGGCAATGGAGTTGAGAATGGAGAGAACAGAGAAGGCAGACGGGAGAAATAATATCGTGATAAGAGGGTTGAAGCTTAAGAGCGGAGAAGAAAGGGAGGGCGTGGAAGCGCTACTACAGAGCATAGGGTGGGTTAAAGGCATGGTAGGGAAAATTAAGTTGGAGGGGAGAAAGGAGAAGGAAGTGGCGGTTGTGGAGTTGGAGAGCTGGGAAGAGAAGTTGGAGGTAATGCAAAATAAGAATAGAATAAAGGATGAGGGAGTTTTCATCGATCACGATTTGACGAGAAAGGAGAGGAGAGAATGGAGATGAGCGAAGGTAGGATATCGGAAAATAAGAGTAGACGAGAAAATGTGGGTGCGGGACGAGGAGAAAGAGGTGTTGAAGGAAGTGCAGGGGGATTTGTTTCGTAGGAAGTAGGGGGTGGGGGTAATGCAGGGTAGTATATCCAGGAATTTGATATTGTGGCACTGGTCGAGACGTGGGTAGAGAGAAAGGAATGGGATAAAATAGAGCCGAAGCTGCCCACGGGATATAGGTGGAGACTCCAGGAGGTGGTCAGAGTGAAGAAGAAAGGAAGGGCCAGTGGGGGAATTATAACGGGGGTTAGAGATGGATTAGAGGAAAAAGTTCATGGAGAGGAAGAGGGGAAGGGAGTGCAAATGAGGGAAGTAAAGATAGGAGGGCTACCGTGTAAGTTTGTAACAGTTTACAATAAGGATGGGATGGAAAGAATTAAAGAAAGGGTAGCATTAGAAATTTTATTTGTAATATAATGTTTAAAAATGTACTATATGTATTCATTCTAAGCGGGACCATAACTATTTATAGACAAAGTACTCGCAATGAATTATGATTTATTTTTAATTAAGATTGAAAAGAATTTCACTTTCTCATGAATAATTTTTGCTAACTAAGCAGGAAAAATATTCATAATTAAGAAATAAAATTCAAAACACCCTCAATATTAAAAATAAAAATTTACCTTTTTCAGGTTTTTTACGTTTTTTTATAATAATTACACATGATATATGTTGTAATATGTTTTTTGTCATCCTGGTACTTATTCAAAGAATAAAGTCGCTCATGGGATGTACATATATACATATATTTTTAAAAAAATTTTTTTTTAAACTTTGTTTTTACATGTTTTCAGATTTTTATAGTTGAAGGTTTGTCTAAAAAACCTTTTTATAATTACACATGATGTATATTATAAAAATATTTTTTATAACAAAAAAACTGTCATCCTGTATCTTATCAAAAGATAAGGTTGCTAATAGGATGTACATAATTTACAATTCATATATCACCCAGATACTTATCTAAAATAAGTTTTTATATCCTCGTTGCCTATAACCAAAGGTTATCTGAGGAAGATGCCATATAGGTATAATAGATATGTGCATAATTCTGTCATGTACCATTGAGTACCTTAATATTTAACTTATACATTATTTGATAACATTTTGGTATACCATACCTTTTTATCTTTACTTCTATGTTTTAAATTAATTTATTCTTTATTTTCAGTGAAAATATTATTTATATTACTTTTTTAATGTTTTTGATATTTTAACTTTCAATTGATTTTAAATTGATTGATGGGACAATTTTGAAAACTCTATTATCTTTTTATAAGTAATTTATGTTATTTGACTTTATCTAGAAACTCAATTACAAGATCTGAGATCTCCTTTTTTGAATATGATTGTTTATTGTTTTTTAATAATTATTTTGGTTTAAAAAAAAATGTAATTAAACATTTTTAAATTCAAATGTTCTCAAAATATTCATATTTTCTATATTAAACATGTCTTCACGAAAGAAACTTTTAAATATTTTCTTTCTTCTCACATATCTGATTATTATGTTAATTAACAAATAATCACCTTTTTTCAAATTTTCGAATTGTTCATAAAATTCCTTTTTCAATATAAATCTTGACTCACTTAGTAATAAACCTAATGTATTATTTTGATGAAAATGGAAGTTAAGATTGGGGGGGGGAGGCGGCTATGGAATTTTTATACAATTTTTTGTCTTAAATTTGTTTGTATCTTTCTATAATTTTAGAAAAATACAAAATATAATATTTCTTATGAAATTCTTTAAAACTCACTTTTCTCGAAGATCAGTGAAATTTTCGTTAAGACGTGTTTACAAGTGGTCTGTTATGAGACGAATTGTAGTCGCTCGTAAATATCGAGTCCCTGGTCCATAATAGGGGTAAAACTATGTCAAAAAAAGTTGCCGCGTTTTTAATTCTTTCTCTGTGTTGTCCCTCTTTCTCTTTCCTTTTCTCCCTATCTCTCTTTTACTAATAGCTTTTCTGAAAATCTGACAAATTCTGAGAGTTTCCTTCGAAACTCAACGTTAGTATTATGCGTGACTTTATACACGACACATCGGTAATATTCAGTTCCAATTTAATCTTTAGATTTTTGTTAGATATAAGTGAAATTTAAAATTTTCTAAGTGGTTTTCTAAAAATAATTATAATAATTTTGGAAACTATGTTGTGAAACATTTACATTGTGTTTTTTAAACAATTTTCATAAATTTTTAAATAGTGTATTCCTAAGTGTGAATAGGACAAAAACAAATACGTGTTATTTTGGATTTACGCAAAACGAAACAAATACAAGGAGTTAACCTTTTTTTAAATAAGAGACAATTATAAAATGAGTCTTTTTAAAAACTTTTGGTGAAATTGATTGTTTTTTTTGTTTTTTTTGTTAGAAAAATAGATTTTAATGTAATTGACATAAATTGGGGTAATGGGATTGATGTGATAGATGGACAAGTGAAAAATATCAAACAATTTCACTTGGTGAGTAATAAATTAAGGTCAATAACTTTACAACAAGTACTTTTTGATCAAATGCAAAATTCATGGAGTTTTTCCGAAGAAGATTTTTGACATCTATACAAATGTTAGCTTTGATTTCAAAAACAAAAGAAACAAAGAAAAATTTTGAATATAAATACTGAAAAATAAAAAAAAATAATAATAAATCTCTCTTAAATTTGACTACCAAGGAATGCAATTCACAGATACATTCGTTACACAGATACACAGATACAAATGGTTGATAAATAGTCTTTTCAAAACATAAGGTTACACATGGTCATGATTTTATTTTGAATTATATTAAATTTCTTTATCATGAAAGAAATCAGAAGAAGAGATAATTCATAGAGATGTTATGTATAAAGAGAGTAGGTAACAAGGCTATCAACTTAAAAAAGTACCTCTCAAGATATAACAAAGTATGGGATAGTGTAATTATTTCGTTAAAGGAATTTATTTGACTTGATAATAGAATAATTTTCTTTTCTATTAAACAATCAATTTCTCAATGAATAATTTTGATTATATTAAGCTGAATCAATTTTTAATGAATATTTTCTTTACAGGTTATATTAATTTTCTCATACCTTTAGTTATTCGCTATAAATAATCCCTGATGAGGAGGACGGAGAAGGGAAAAAATGAGGGGTTGGTTTTTGGTTGACTTTTTCCCCTTTTCTCCCTCTTTTTTCATTATGTTATTCTTGTCTCTAATGAGCGGAAAAGTGAGTTTGTTTTGAATTTTATTTTTTAATTATGAATATTTTTCCTGCTTAGTTATCAAAAATTATTCATGAGAAAATGAAATTCTTTTCAATCTTAATAAAAAATTTTTAAATAGAGACACTAAACATATGATTCTTCCCAATCTGCAAGGTTTGCTTATGAATAATTTTAAGATTTCTTTAAATTGAGTTTACATATTTATACCTCAATTTTAGTAAGAAATGTTTTCTTTCATTTGAAAAATTTTGTGTAAAAAGTATGCATTGAATTTAACAAGAATGTTTTAGAAATGTATTTAATATTTTGGATTGTTTTCTTTTCCTAATTGGAAAATTTAATAATCTAAATAGATTGGTCATAGAATCACTCACAAATATTATTTATTCTTTAAATACCTTTTTTCTTGTATCTTTAAAGTAAAGCAATAGTGGGTGTTAAAATTGAACAAAAACTTTCAAACTGGTACTTTTGTAATTATATAAATAATATTCGGACGATATGCACTCGTATGATGATAAATGGATGGTCCTAAAAACAATTGAATGATTCTTGATCATTTTAAAAATTAACTCCGGCATTTTCGTATGTCAGCGGTTTGCCAGTACGGAACCATTACTGGTGTGCAGTACCGCGTCAGTACCGCACGCCAGTACTGCGGAGCATTACCAGCCAGTACTGGTCCAGTACTGACCCAGTACAGATGCCAGTACTTGCAGTCTTGGAAGGCATTTTTAAACGGCCAAGATCTTCCTTGTATATTACATTTTTTTAAATATGAGTTGTACAATACCGATTTTCAGTTAGTATAAAGAAATTGTTTTTGATATACGATTGGATTCGCAATTTTTTATGAATCACAGTTATATTTTTTGTAGAGAAACAAATACAACAGTATTTATGTTTAGCGAATGTCCTCTGATTAGAAATTTCAATGTATTTAGGGTATTTAGCTCTAGAAACAGCTTCCTTCGATTTGAACTTTACTTCGAATGTTGGGTCTTCGGAAGTTGCGTCAGAGGGAGAAAAATTTGTTTCAGTTTCACAATCATGATCTTCATCGGAATCAGTATTTCTATAACAAGTGAGTCAGTATTTATTGCAAAAAATGTCATCTTCAGATATTCTTCCTTTAAGGTAGCGAGGAAAGGCATTTGCTTCAACTTCATCACTTACCAATTTTCTTCTACCTACGGTTTTTAAAAATAAAATATCAAAACCTGCGCACATGAGTTTTTGTTGTAATGTAGATATGTTTGAGTAATAATATTGCAATAAATATTCAGATCGAATACGTTATCTTTTTAATCGAGTAGAGTAACACATGAACGACTGTTACTAACAAGAAACAATCGAAGATCGCAACGTTAGATGCCTAACGAGAATTTTTTTTAAAATCACAGAAAAAGGTGGAGATTCACTGAAGTTCCGGCTCAAATAAGAGTTTGTATCTTTTAAAACTGAAGCTCCAATATAAACATATAGACCCTCAAAAGGGTTTCTTTAAAGACCTTGAACAGAACAACATGAAGTGGCATTCACAAACAAACCGCTTGCAAAGTGGGCTCGGTAAGTTAGGGCAGTTGCGGATAGGGTTGTAAAGTTTCATGAAATTTTTCCTTACTGTTTTCTTTCAAAAAAATTTTTTTTAATCATTGTCGGGGTTAATAATATTCAGGTCATAATAACCATCTTTCTTCTTTTTAATTTAAAATATTCTTTGAATTTTAATTCTTTTCTAATTCTTATTATGAATAATAATGTGTGTATACCTTTGTCAATTTTTCACTAATGAATACAAAATTTTGATTAATTAATCCATTTTTAAAGAAAAGTGATTAGTGTTGTGTTTGTATATGTGTATGT
>CAKNYM010048743.1:188104-229839 GCA_932195095.1 Andricus curvator
AACTTCAAATAATGATGAAATTTCTTGATAAAAATTTTAGACTATCATGCCTTATATAAGGATATAGGGGGGGGGGGGGGTGGTAAACCCTAAAGATACTTCAAAGCGGTTAAAAAATAAAAAATAAAAAAAAGAGTGATTGGTTCCTCGTTTAGAGTTAGGCCGGGATTCGGCAGATGAGAGCATATGAACTCCTATCTAATACAACGCTGCTGAAGGCTGGTGGCCTTCTCAGCATAAATAACCAACCGATTGAGACTCTCGGTTTCCTTTCTCATGTCCTCCCCCCCCCTCCCCCCCATCCCAGTAACAGAAGTTTTGGTGGGACTGACGTTACAACTTGACTCTCCACCATACGACAAATCACTGCTTGATTCGGTCATGATTTCGACTCGCAAAACAAATTTCGCGCATGTAGGTGGTAGTTGGTCGTAAAATCTAAACATGAATAATACAAACTATAAAGTAGCCTCGGATGGGACTGAAACTTTGATTGACGAAAAGCATGCACACGGGAAACGTAAAGGTCGAGTTTCAGGCGATGAATGGAGACTCGGTGTTTTGAATGCCAGAGGAGTGAATGATCTTAAAGTAAGAGAACTGCGAGAAACTATGCACGTAAGGAAACTAGATATTCTATGTGTACCTGAGACGAAGAAAAAGGGTTGCGAAAGTAGAAACATAGAAAATGGGGTGTTGAAAGGCGGTTTTTAAATATGGTCAGGAGTAGAGAGTGAATCACATGGTACTCAGGGGGTCGGTTTAATTATGAATGAAAAAGCAAGACAGCATCTCAAAGATCATGGTTTAGTATCTTCGAGATTGTTGTGGGCTAGAATGAAGGTAGGGATCAGAAGATTATTTATCATAGCGTACTACGCCCCAGTTGATAGTGACCCCAGAGAAGTCAAAGACGCCTTCTGGGACACTTTAAATGATACAATAAGTATTTGCGATCAAGGTGAAAGAATAATTCTGCTAGGAGATATGAACGAATGGGTCGGTGTCCAACGTCAGGATACAGATACAGAAAGGGTGCTAGGTAAATTTGGGGATCCAACAAGAAAAAATTATAACGGGGAAAAGTTAGTCAACTTAAGCTTAGAAAAGGGCCTATTTATTAAAAATACTTGGTTTAGACATAAAATGATCCACATGTACACCTGGCGTAAAGGAAATAGCCACAGTATAATTGACTTTGTTATTGCGGATGAAAGACTAAGAGAACTAGTTAAACATACAAGAGTCATGAGGGGTTCCGAATGCAATACTGATCATTACCTTTTTGTCTCCAAAATAAATTTAGGGCGGGGGTGGAGAAGAAAGAGAAAAAAAAACGCGAATAAAGATTGAAAATTTACAGAAACCGGAAGTGCGAATAGACTTTGAAAATAGGTTAAACGAACGTATAGATGAGACAATTTGGAAGGGGTTATTTAACAATAAAGATATAGAGGGCGTGTGGACGTTACTACGGACATCATCGTCAAAACTGCAACCGAAGTATGTGGTACGGCGGTTGTAGGAAGAAAATCTGGCGATGCATGGTGGAATGATGAAATTGAAGCAGCCCAAAAAGAGAAGGAAGAAGCGCACAACAAAACGCTGAACATGACAGGTCTTAGCGATGAGGAGAGAAATAGGCTCAAAAATGATTACAGGCACAAAAATAGGAAACTTAAACGACTAGTCAAAGAGAGTGAAGAGAAAATCAGAACAGAAGAAAAGAACAAAATACAAAACTACTTTGAAGGAATTATGAAACTATTATATAAAAAGTTGAAGGAAAGTAAGAGTACAGAGTTTGCCAGCATGAGAAACAGCAAAGGTGAAATGCTATATGATATAGACGGGATCGTAGACGCTTTAAAAGACTCGTTTAAAGAACTATTAGGAGGTGAAGATATAGGGCAACAGAACTGCGACATAGAACATAATTCATGAGAAAATCCAATTGAAAAAGTCTATGTCACTGAGGTTAGAGATATAATTAAGAACTTGAAAAACGGTAAGGCTGCTGGTATAGACAGTATTAGCACTGAAATGCTTAAATACGGTGGCGAGTACATACCTCACAGGTTGCGCGAATTGATAAATTTATGTACCGAGACGGGGGAAGACCCAGACGATTGGATAAAAGCGATTATCGTACCAATATACAAAAGAAAGGGAGATAAAAGCAACTGCAGTAATTACAAAGGTAGCAGCCTACTAAGTACCGCAAGTAAAATATACTCAAAAATACTTATTCGTAGGGTAATGGAAATCACAGAAGAAAAAATATGGGAAGTATGAAGTGGATTTATGCCAGGAAGATCATGTACAGATCAGATATTTAGCCTAAGACAGATCACAGAAAAAAGCTTGAGAGTAGGAAAGAAAGTTTTCTGTGCATTTATTGACTTAGAAAAAGCATTTGACAAAGTAAATAGAAATGAACTTTGGGAAGTCCTTAAAGAGTACGGAGTAAATAGAGGGCTTCTACAAGCAATAAAAACAATATATACAGGTAGTAAAGCGAGTGTAAGGGTAAATGGGAAACTGAGTGACTGAGTGACTGGTTCGATATTGTGCAAGGCGTGAAACAAGGACGCGTTATCTCATCGTGGCTATTTATCATATTCATGGATGTGAGGCTCTTCACTTTGGGTGATCGCTAGAGAGATTGATCAGCAACCTGGGTCGGAGCAGTGCTGCGGAATAAACGTGCCATTTAAATAAATAACAAAGGAATTCCAGATCAATCTAAAATATCTATACCTAACACTTATATACCTATCTACATCATACCTATATACCAACCTACTTTATACCTATATACCCATATACACACTACTATTTTCCAACCGAGAAAGTCTCGCATACCCCGAAAGGGAAATGGCTTAATGGTATAATAATAATAATAATAAAAATAATAATTTTTTTTCCATTTTTTTTCACTTGACTTAGTCCGTGGCTATGACGAAAAACCGGGTTCACCCGAGAAAAAGTTTGAAAAAAAAATTAAATAATAATATCGGTATTATATTTATTTGTTTCAAACTTTTTCTCGGTTTTTCGTCATAGCCACGGACTAATTCAAGTGACTGATGAGATGAAGATGTTATAAGTTATTTTAATACGATGTTTGAAATCATTTGCGATGATGTTGTAGATACAAAATTAGGAGCATGGTGTAGTTTGCAGTTTCTCTTTACCGCTGTTATCCTTACACAGCGGCCGTGAGTGTTGGAGGTGACAACAGTCGCCTCTGGATGCTTTCTCCGAGCTACCATGTCTTAGAGCTACCATGATAATAATAATAATAATATAACGAGGTATATATATATATATATATATATCTCCAGAGGTGAAACCTTCATCTCCAACTGTCCCGTCTGCCGCGTAAGGTCATCCGCGGCTAGAGACCTGACTCCAAGGAACAGTGTTGCCCGATGTTATCTCGCGTGAATTTCCCGGTCTTGCTTGCTTTCTAGGACACAAGGAGCAGAAGCGGATGACGTACACGTTCTAGTTGCGCCGGGATTGGTTGCTTTAAGGAACCATGATCGTAGCTTCCGGAGCCTACAACAGCATACGATAGTTAAGAAAAGTCTAACGACTGCCTTCACTACAAGACTCAGATTGGTTCTGAAGAGTTCTCTTAACTCGGCAAACAAGATCAGGGCAATGAACACCTATGCCATCCCTGTTCTCACGTACTCCTTTGGGCTCATCAAATGGTCGAACACCGACCTCGAACGATTAAACAGAATCATCCGCGTAGAAATGACGAAACACCGTATGCACTACATTAATTCGGCGATTGAAAGGGTAGTTCTACCACAATATAGAGGGGGTAGGGGCATTGTAGATGTCAGGAAACTGTGTGAGTCACAAGTTATACAGTTGCGGGACTATTTTAACAGCAAGCGAGATGTTACGCTTTACAATACGATCTGTAAAGCGTATCTTGACTACACGCCCTTGAATTTGTCCTCAGGGGAGGCCTTGAATATGTGGGCAGAAACCATAGAGGAATTAGGAACGCAATGGAGACAGAAAGCCATCCACATCGAACACCCCAAAACGTTAGATCAATATGAAGTGGATAGTGAGGCATCCAATATTTGGCTGAGAAAGGGAGTCCTGTATCCAGAAACGGAAGGATTCGTCATTGCGATTCAGGATAAGGTTGCCAGCACCAGGAATTATCGCAAACACGTGTTACATCAAGACCTGGTTGACCGGTGCCGATTATGTGGAGATACCAACGAATCCATCGAGCACATTATTGATGGTTGTCGCGTAATGGCTCAAAGAGAATATACGCACAGACATAATGATGTGGCGGGCATTATAAATCAACAACTTGCCCTAAACCTAGGACTCTTAACAGAATGGATGCCTTTCTATAGATACATTCCAATGCCCGTTTTAGAAAATAAAGATTACACCTTATATTGGGATGTGATCATCCACACGGATCATTGCATCCGAGCCAATCGAGCTGACATCGTGATGCGATAAAACAAGGTGGAAGAGTCTACATCATCGAAACTGCTTGTCCACTTAACCGAAATTTGCAGGCAACCTATACAAACAAGATCCATAAGTATAGCGAGCTAAGGCATGAAGTAAAGGCAATATGGAGGAATGTAAAACATGCATTTATTCATCCTATTGTGATTTCGGCTACAGGCAATGTGCACGCAAGATGCAGTGAACATCTTGAACATTTAGGAGTCCGTAGGGTACTGGCGGAAGTTCAGAATGCGGTTTTATTAAACACCTGTCGCATTGTAAGAAACTTCTTAGACCATCAGTAAGCGAGTGACTAAGAACCTATGGCGTGATAGATGGTAGCTCTATGAAAGCATCCAGAGACGACTGTTGTCACCTCCAACACTCACGGCCGCTGTGTAATGATAACAGCGTTAAAGACAAACTGCAAACTACACCATGCTCCTAATTTTGTACCTACAACATCATCGCAAATGATTTCAAACATCGTATTAAAAGAACTTATAACATCCTTATCTCATCAGTCACTTGACTTAGTCCGTGGCTATGACGAAAAACCGGGTTCACCCGAGAAAGACACAATAACTTTTTTTACTATAAAAGAAACAAATACTGTACATTCTTATATTGTTAATTTGTTTATTGATACATTTTTGAATATTGCAGCACATAAACTTATAACAAGTACTACTTTTTATAAGTTCTACTTTTTATCTTTTTTATCGCTGCTTTTTTATCACAAATTTTCTTCATTTTTGTTCTAGCCATTCTAGTCAAACGTTTAAAATATGAAATATTTGTTAAATAAATTACTCTAAATTAAGCTGTATTAATGATTTTAGTTTTATACTTAAATCAAAAAAGTTTTATTCACTTACCCAACAAGCAATACAACTTTAGAGCTTAACTTGAAATCGATGTGAATTATTACCGCTACACAGGCCCGGCGGAACGTAGGTGATCTGTCTTTCTCGCTCCATAAGAAGCGTGAATGTCAGAGAATTAGAGTTAGGGTGCCACTCGCATGTGGAAAACCGTCATTTGTATTGTTTTGTATTGTTCAATAAAATATATGATTGCATATATTTAAAAAAAATAGAAAAAATACCCTTTTTTTGAACCTCTGAAACCCACCTAACTCCTTAAGGAGCGAGAAAGACAGATAACCTACGTTCTGCCGGGCCTGCTAGACTTCGGCAACACTACTTAATAAAACTTTACATTATTTATAGTTTTTTTTTTTCAATTATACTTTTCACGATGTAGTGAGATTAATAACATTGCCCTTTTTTCACTTAAAATCTATGCAAGGCAGTCACGTACCGCGCCACGTTGTCCCACTACTATACGTACTATTCACAAAATTAAGTGATAATTCCGGACACGTAATTATAAACTTTATAAACATTCTTTTTATCAGGCTACCTTCTAATTGTATTGAAAAATAATTCAACTATAGTTAGAAATAATATTTATAACATTTTAGTGCCGAATTTTGTTTATTCAACGTTAGCTAAGTTAGCACTGATGTTAAGAATTCACACCAGATCTCGAGAAAAATGGTTATAAGCTTACTGTTCTTGAAAGATGCTTCAGAATATATTTTTTTTAAATTAAAATTCTGGATTTCTACATATTTAATACTATTAAGTAGTCAAGAATTTTAAGAATAATTGATCATTTTTATTTTTACTCTTCATGAAAATTTATGACAAATAATCATTAGAGACACTGCATGTCCGAGTATTGGTCTTATTATCAACTGTGTCCGTCTATTGGGTTGCTTACTTTGGATTGTAGCTCGCAAAAATTTTCTAATACGTAAATTTACGACTTTTTCATACTTTCTTCACTTTTTCTTAACTTGAACTTTTTCAACTAGAAGACAAATTTAAAGTTTAATAAGTGCATAGACTCGTAAATATAGGAGAAAAGTGCCCAGAGGGACATGGATAAGTTTAAATTCGTATAGATTCTCATTTCAAAACTAACCAGAAAAGTTTAAAGCATTCAAATCAAGTCAATTTGTCGAATTCTGCAAGCATTAGTTAAAAGTAGAAAGGAAAATAAACTGGCATTGTGACATGTCAATGATTTATCTTGTTGAAAAAAACTTAGATACGACCATAATACAAATATGAATTTTCTAAATGACGACAATACAACAGAGTCACAGATATTTAGTACTAAAATGGATTTTATAGAATAATTATAAATTTAGATATTCCTTTTGATTCCGTCCGTACGCAGTGCACACTGAACAGCTGTGGACATCTTTTCCCTACATTAATTTATGCCACATTAGTTCCCCTTTTCACAGAATATATTTTGATACATGTTATTTGTTACATTTGTTATATTTGATACATGAAGATGTACAATATCGTCTATGAAAACTAACAAAAATGATTACATTATTTGGAACTTTCATTTGCTCTAATTTCGGACATCAAAATTAAAACGATTTATAAATGGCTAATTTATACCGCCTTTCTATGACAATCATGCTGAGCCTCATAAATTTTGTTTTTTCCATTTGGTGCATAGTACTCTCTTGAACTATACCAGCGAAATTGTCACTCGTTGAGTCAGTATTTTGAGTTATCACTGGGGTACCAGTGATTTCCCGATTTTGACTGAGTGAACCAGTAAGCAACTCAACTAAAACAGAGTTACTGAATGTACCAGTGACACCAAGTGATGATTCAACAAGTGATATAGCGCTCCACGCGGCCAAGATATGAACCTCCAATCATCTCCTATGCGCGTGTCGTCGGTTGCGCCTTTGCATTTCCGCTCGCATTTCGTGCAAGTGAAAGCGAACTTTATTGTGCACTGGTGTTTGTGTTAGAAATATTTTGCATCTGGCTGCAATAGCCATGGGATATAATGGCTTTCGCTTGAAAGTAGGGAAGGCCCTGGCCAGTTGGCTTTGACATTGAGCGACGTGACGCGTTGACGGAATGACAAGACGGGCCTTTCCACATTGAGGCGAGATATATCATATCCTATTGTATTCCGCGCCTCGTCCTCAAGGTAAAATGTAATACTCCCCAATACCCATCCAAGACACCACAAATTTAAAGCCGCATCAAAACCGAAGAATGGACCTTCCCTCTCGACGTGACTTCCCAATACTTAATTCTTTGTTTCTGTGGCGAGGTTGTCACTTCAAGATTCTAAAAGTGTTCAACAAATATCAATATGGGATAACGAAAGCACGGATCATATTCAGAGGTCAAATCCGAGAAGTATAACTTATCTAAGGAAACGAAACGGTTAAGGACAAAGCTAAAAAAATGGGAAAAACAAGTTTCGAAGGGAGATTGAAGCAATTACTTTTTAGTTGAATATAAGTCGTTCAGTCTACTATAAATGCTATAAATCACTCGTACTCGACGCCTTTTTTGAATGTTTTATCCGACTCATTACGTCATAGGCTCTAGCCTACTGATGTGCCACAGGTTCTAACCTGTCGGCGAGCTTTATCTGAAAATCTTGTTCGCAATTTTACTTCTTCTTTTTCTCCTGCTTCTTCTTCTGTTTCTTTTGGTTTTTAATTAGGAAGCCTTGATACGGGCTCAGAGACCAAACGATGAAGACGTCAAAGTCGTTCTTCTAGCAAAAATGGATATCGTCGACATCCGTCACAAAGTCCTTCGTATACTCCTACGGGGTCTCCCCCTTACAGGATAACCTAATTAGTGTTGCTCAAAATACGAAAAACGGTCCTTCTACATATCAAGCGAGACAAGGTCTTGTGGACCTTATGATCTTCGAGTACTGGAAGATCTATGTTTGGAAATTTTGGAACTAATTGGCATAATAGTAGCGGAAGATAGAATTCTAGCTCTAGCTATTACAAACAGCATCGCAGTTCGGCTTGAGGGTATTTTAACGAAGGGTCTTCCTAAAGACGAAAAAGATCAGTTAATTAATGATTTCCCACCTAAAAATTGTGTTTTGTATGATCCACCTAAAGTCAACGAAGAGATTAAAGTTTCATTAAGCGAAACATCTTCAAAGGAAAAAGAGCGCTTAGTTGAAAAACAAAAGAAAATTTCTGCCTGCCTAGCCTTGTTGGGCAGCACTGTAGTTGATGTTATTCATGAAAGAAATCCAGATGATAATGCCCAGAAATTACCCTTAACGCAGACTTCCTTCCTCAGAAAGCTCAGCAAAACTGTACGATTGATGGCAGATTTGCAAAGAGACGAAACACCTACTCGACGAAATCTCATTCTCGCTACTATCAACCGTTCTCAGAAGGAAGCGCTGTCATCTTTCATAGCTAAGGCATAAAGTTTTTTGAATGGGTGAATGGGTTTTTGGCCAACAGTTGGGAAAGCGCCTTAGAGCGGCAGAGACAATCGAAAGATCTGGAAAATATCTCATGGAAAAAACCATGAACTCAGGGAAACTAAGTAACTCTAATCCCTGCTTCGACGTCAACCTTTCAAGTCCAGGACGTGGGGCTGTTATCGCAACAGATTTCCCAGTCAGTTTTAATACAAAAAGAAAGCAATTGGGGGATTCAAAACACAGGAAAGCGCAAAAGCTTCCAGTTGCAAGCTACAGCTCAGCAAAGAAAAACTTACTTATTACGAATGTAAGTAAATCAGCTGATAGGCTAAAAATTTTGTCATACAATTGTGAAAATATTACCTGCGATGCCAAAATTTTGAATGTGATTCAGGGATATGAAATTCCTTTCGCAAGAACAGTCTTTCAAAATTCGATACCCAGAAGCCGTCTTGGTCGTCGAAGGAGAAAGGCTACATTTCATATCAAAGTCAAAAAGTAATACTCAAAGAATCTATCAGTAAATGTTCCTCACGAGCAAACCCGTATATGTCGGGCATTTTCTTGAATACTAAACCGGGTGGAACAAATTTATTAATTCTTAATCTAAACAATTAAATCACTTCATCGATACTGATCACTTTAAGTTCGAAGATTATAGAGTAGCCTGTAAACTAGGAAGTCCAAATTGTTTTATGGGTTAATAAGATCTTAAAGACGTTTATCAGATGGTTCCTATTAAGAAAAATTATCGGAAATATCTGAGGTTTTCTTTTGATAGCACTTTCTTTGAATTTTACTGTTTACAAAAATTATGAAGTCAGTTGTAAGTTATTTGAGAAATCGAGGATTTCTCTCTGCTATATATCTTGACGATACCACGCTGAAAACACCAGTTCTCGTAAGATCACTGAAGTTAAGCATTGTTGGGCGCGGTTAGTACTTGGATGGGTGACCGTTCAGGACCTAGAAACACTACCCGAACCGGGTAGTGAGGCAATGAACTTTCGAGTTCGAACTGCTAATCTATGTATGTATATATCTTGTCGACCTTCCGCTTCTGGGGAATACTTATTCTAAATGTTCAGATAACATTAAGGCTTTTTCAAACTTATTAACAAGTTCAGGCTTTATATTAAATGATGAAAATTCTTATAAGGTTCCTTCTCAAGTTTTCAATTTTCTTGATTTTATTTTTAGTTCTCAGATAATGACTTTAGATTTACCATCTTAAAAGAGATGCAAATTCCTTGATCATATAATCATTTTCCAGAAACTGAAGAATTGTAAAATACAAGATTTTGCACAACTTATAGGCTCCTTGGTATCTTGCTGCCCAGACATTTAGTACAGTTGGACTCATATAAAAGGTTTGAAAGAGAAAAGTATTTAGCCTTGTTAAAGCCAAATGATAATTGAGAAGAAAATATGACTTTAAGTCAAGAATTACTGGCCGATTTTTTTTGGTGGGAAAAGAATATTTTACATAAAGTTTGAAGCATTTCCGCTTATAATTTTACAATAACGATCTACTAATACTAATTTCCACTGATAATAATATGTTTTCATAAATTTTTTGAACAATTTGTTATAAATTTGAGCATTTTTCTCTTAGAATAGATTTAGAAAGTCGCAGTTTTTTCAGATGTTTTTCAACTCATTTTCAACTTTTCACTTAGGTCGAGGCAATAATCAATTAAATTGTACAGAAATAATTGTTTAAGCAATTTATTATCATCTGTAACAATAGTTTCTCAAAAGAATTCTAGAAGGTTACAGTTTTTTCTTCAATTTTCCACTTTTTGTCCACTTTTCATTTAGACTGAGGAAATAATTATTTGGAGTTAAGAAACATGATTGTTTGAACAATTTAGTTATTATTTTTTAAGACAATTCTCTTTGAATAATGCTAGAAAAATGCTAGTAAAACGCTCGGCTTTGTATTCCTTGACTCCCATTCGAGATAAAGTGACGCAAAAAATTATCTGAAACTCAAATTTGAAAAAACCAATCGAAAAAAATATGAGCATATAGAGCTTGATGAAGAGCACAATTTTTGTGTTGAAAATTTATTTGTCCGATTTCAACTTTGTGAAAAATAAAATATAAACTGCAAATTTCGAGGAGCGAAACTTAATGCGTTTTTTAAAATAAACTCGCCGTAACTTTTTTTCATTTCAACGAAATGACTTCAAGTTTGAAACCCAAGCGTAATATACTCTGTCGATGCCTACGAAATTCGATTTGTGCATAAAAAAGTTAAATGTTTAACAATATATCGATGTTTGTCAATAGCCTTTTAATTCCATGCTTTTTCACGTTCGCCGGAAAAAAGTATCGAGGGAATTTACGATTTCAAACAACTTTCCGCGGAGAAGTTCTTCATAAGGGTCAAAAGAAGTTTTTTGGAAAGTTTAAGATTTTTTAAGCGAAAAATGAGCGAGCCAGCGTAGGTTGAAGTGAGCGCGCAAAAAACTCGATCGTCTTCCGTTCCGTCTGGGGCGTGAGCATTTGCGAATGCGAAAAGAACAGACACATGTCGAGGTCGGGTAGGTAAACAAAGCTGAAAACTAGCGCATTCTCTTTTTAGTTTTGACCAATGTTTTTAAATTTTGTTCGATGTCCTTTGTTTGTATTTTCTGAGCAAAAATAAATTTAAAACCGACAGTAGTTGAGGGTCTGGATCGAAAAACTCGTCCAGCGTTCGAGATCGGGTGAAAGCATTGTCCAAACGTGTCGTTGGACGGAAATCTTAAAAGTCACAAAATTGATATTTTTTTCAAATATAGCCTTGTAGAAAATGACGAGACGGAACTTTTTTCTATTTGCTGTTTTTTCAACGGATCATTATTTTTAATAATAAGGATGAAAAACGGAAAAATAACTTCCCAAATTCAATTACTTTCCAAGAAATAAATTATCGTAAGTTGGGCAAATATTATTGGAATTGTTTGAAATTTTGATTTACGCACGAAGCATACCCTAGTGATGCCTAAAAACTGAAGTAAAAACTGAAGTAAAAACTGAAGTAAAAACTGAAGAAAAAACTGAAAATCGCCTATTTTTAAATAATATTTAATTGTAAATTGAGACAGATCGGTAACCCGTTTTTCAGTTTCGCCGACAAAAAGTATCGAGGGAGCTTTAAAGTTGAATTTCCGTCACTTTTCAATGAATCGATTTGAAAATTTCCAAAAAGCTCGATGCTTTGTTTCGGCGAAATTGAAAAAACGGGATTAGGGGAGACCGGGGCGAGATGAGCACACGGGGTCAAATGAGACACTGCATTTTCTCTCAAAATATGTGATTTTTGTTGCTGTTCTTTTCGGAAATAATAGTAATAATGATTTTCTAATTACTCGGAAAAAGATGAAAATTAAATAGAGTAGATAAAGTAAAAATAAAAATGATTAAAATTTCAAAACCTGAATCCTGTTATTCTACGATATCATAGAACGAAAGGAAATGATTGAAAATAATAGACAATATTTTTAAACTAAAGTTTGTCGTGAAGTTTATTTACCGAACTTGAATGTACTAACGCATTTATACAGAATTAATTAATAAAAACAGGTAATATTGAAGTTTTAATCATAATTTTGAATTGGGGCGGAATGAGCCGGGTTCATGGGGTGAGATGAGACGCTCTTGTCATGTTTGTCATAACCTCTTTATGGAGCTGGCAGAAAAGTTTTTGTTTGCAAGATGTAAGTAGTTTTGAGTGGAATTTTCGAAAATATATAAAGATTCAAAACAGAGTTGCAATAGTGAAAACTTACAAAAGAAAAACTGACATTTGTGGTTAGAAGAGTCTATGACAGTTATTGTAAAATCTGTTGTATAAAGAAATTCTAGTGTCAGAGCACCTGCAATTGGGTATGAATTGGTACGAATATCATATTGCTCAATCGTGTAAAACAATTATATTTTGTCGTGATACTCATTTCCATTCTCACAATACTTCAAATAATCTTCTATGTGTACGAAAAAAAGGAAAAATTATCTTCTATTAACAAAAACTAATAATTAGTTGAGGTGTCTCATCTCGCCCCAATACGTGTCTCGTCTCGCCCCAGAGCATGGGGCGAGATGAGACATGTGCACAAATTATAATTTTCATATTTTCATCGCAATTACTATTTTTGAAACACTTCGTCTTTTATGAAATTGATACATGAAGGTTCATATAATGTATAGAACCACTTACATTTTTAAAAACTAATATAGGTTTCAACTATTTCACTGAAAATGATAACTATGCTCATCTCGCCCCGGCCTCCCCTACCGATCTAACTCAATTTTCAATTGAATATTATTAAACAATTGGCGATTTTCAGTTTTTTCTTCAATTTGTAGGCATCGCTAAGGTAAATTTTATGTGTACATCGAAGTTTCAAACCATTGCAATAATATTTGCCCAACTTGCGATGATTTAGTACTCAAAAAGTAATTGAATTTGCGGACAAATTTTTTTCTTCAATTTCTCATGCTTATTATTAAAAATACCCATCCGATGGAAAAACAGAAAATAAAAAAAGGTTCCGTCTCGTCATCCTCTACAAGTTTATATTTTTGAAAGATCTATTTTGTGATTTTTAACATTCCGGTCCCTTGAGACGATGGCACACAAAAATCCAGGGTATCAAAATTTCGCAAACGGTTGACAACTGCACTGTGTAACAAAGGAAAACTACACATTGTGCAACGTTTTGATGCGTTGTTCTAGCTCAATTTGATACTTGGGCATTTCGTGTGTGGACAATAATTTCACCCGATCTCGAGCGCTGGGCGAGTATCTTTTGTTCCAGACCCTCACTTCAAAAAGTATCGAAGTTTATTGTGTAAAAAAAGATTAAAATGCATATTCTAAGAAAGAAAGTCGATTGTGGTAGAAAACGTACAGCGAATGAAACATCCTGGCAACGCAACACTGCGAAGCACTCTCGCAATGAGGTATGTGAATCATTTAACAAATTATATATATAACCGCGGTAAGTCTCAGCTATGGCCACATCTCACGGCCGTGAGATCGGTGGCCACACACACACACACATACACACACACACATTTATATATATATATATATATATATATTCGTTAAATGTGTTTCTATAGTTTTTTTTAATAGGCCATATCATGCGAATAATTTGGATCGAATATCGGGGTTGTAACCAGAAAAATTTTCGGGGAAATTTCAACTAAAAAAAAATTGGGGGAGGGAGTTCGTCCGACTTCACTTAAAATAACCATAAATGGTTGTAAGACTGTATTGTGTTCACTATTTGTACACTATTTTATCAAGTATTCAATTTAGCATTGAACTTCAAAAAATTCATCAAATCAAAATACCTACTTTTTATATATGTTTGGATGTATACCTGCTGCTCGGTGGGTTCCTGTCACCACAACGTAGCGCGTCCTCAGGTTGCGGATAGAGGAACGGCCCGTAAGGCTGAACAGCCCCTAAGGTTAACTGCGAATACAAGAATAAGCAGTCGCGGACAGCCGATAGGAACCAGTCGTGAGTACAGGCTACAGTAAAATATCTAAGGGCCGGAACTCTGAACGCGCGTAGTCTAAATACTGGCGAATTTAGCGAACTCATTGAGATAGCACATACATACGATACTGCCTTAATAGCACTTCAAGAAACCTGATGGCCCGGCGATTACGCGTCAATTTCTAAGGATAACTATACTTTTCACTATGGGGGAGCTAAGGGGCGCACACTGGGGACCGGTTTTCTCATTAATAAACGAATTTCGCAAGCGGTTATCGACATACAATTCATTAACGATCGGTTATCATACATTGTACTCAAGGGTAATTTCAGCAAACAGGTGTTAATCAACGTGCACTGCCCCACCGAGGACAAAGACGAAGACACTAAGGATCTTTTTTACGAAACAATCGAACAGGTTTTTGACAAGTTCTCAACGTATGACGCAAAAACAGTATTGGGAGATTTCAACGCGAAATAATGGGACTAGAGTAATAAACTTTGCAGCTTCAAAGAATCTCGTTGTCAAAAGCACATTTTTCAAGCATAAAAATATACATAAAGCCACCTGGACATCACCAGATGGTATCACTCACAATCAGATTGATCACGTTCTAATTGACAGAAGACGTCATACAAACATTCTCGATATAAGATCGCACAGGGGAGCGGATTTAAATTCAGACCACTTTCTCGTGATAGTAAAACTAAGATCTAGGCTAGCGTTAAGTAAGAAAAGAAGCCGCACAGAGCCAACAGTTCGTTTCAATATAGATAAGTTTAAAACACCAACAGAAATATTAAATGATCAAGTTGAGATTTCTAATAGTTTTGACGTTCTCCAAGAACAGAGAGAGGATAACGATAATTACGTGGAGGACTCGGAAACCCTGTGGAGCAATATGAAAAAGGCGATAAAGACAGCCGAGAAACTTACTATAGGTTTAAAGAAAGTAACCAAAAGCAATCCATGGTTTGACGAAGAGTGCAAACTTTGGTTTGAAAAACGTCGGAAGGCCAAACTAATTAGTTTACAAAATAAGTGCGATCAAACACATAAGAAGTATCTCGAGATTAGTAAAAGTACAAATAGGCTTTATAGATCCAAGAAAAGGGAGTGGGAAAAGAATAAAATACTAGCAATAGAAACGCATAATAAACAAAATAACCCGCGTGAGATGTACAGGGAATTAATTTTATAAGGAAAGGCTTCCAAAGTAGAACGGAAGTAATGAGGGACGAAAATGGCAATCTAGTAGCCGATGCGACAGAGAGACTGAATTGATGGAAAAACTATTTCGATAAGCTATTAAATGTCGACGACGACGACCTACCGTCAGAACTGATAAAAAATGGAGGCCCTTGCCTCCTAATACGCGCAGTTTGGAAAACAGAACGCATGCCGGAGGAATGGAATACCTCTATTATTATTCCCATATTTAAAAAAGGCGATAAAACGAACTGTAACAATTACCGGGGAATTTCACTTGTGCCTTCGTGCTATAAGATCCTGTCCAATATAATCTTAAGTAGACTAACTCCTTTTGCCGCGGAAATCATTGGGGATTACCAGTGTGGATTCCGCCGAAGCCGATCTACAAGCGATCAAATGTTTACAATTAGACAACTGTTAGAAAAGAAATGGGAATTTAATGAAGTAGTACATCAGCTATTTATCGATTTCAAAAAAGCTTACGACTCTACTATACGCGCACGAATGTACTGGACCCTAGAGTTCTTGGGTGTACCAAGAAAATTAGTTAGACTCATCGAAATTTGCTTAAGCGGCAGTAGGGATAGAATACGTGTAAACGGAAGTTTATCTGAAGAGTTTTCGATCCGGGATGGCCTGAAACAGGGGGACGCACTTTCGTGCGCCCTTTTCAACTTAGTTTTAGAATACGTGGTCAGACAAGTACAAGCGAATCCGACCGGTGCTACCCTCAATGGGATAATAGAAATTCTTGGGTATGCGGATGATCTCGACTTACTAGGGGATGATAAAGAAACCGTAGCTAAAAATCCAGAAATCTTGATCACAAAAGCCAAAGATATTGGTTTGGAAGTTAGCGAATCGAAGGCAAAATATATGACCGTCGCCAGATCCGAACAAAGTAATGTAGGCGGGGATCTAATGGCCGGAAATATGAAATTCGAAAGGGTTAACGATTTTAAATACCTCGGGTCTATTATAACTAGCGAAAATAACATTAAAACGGAAATCAACGCGCGGCTGCACGCTGGCAATGGGTGCTATTATGCAGCAAATAGGCTAATAAAATCGCGATTGCTATCTAGAAACATCAAAGTAAGAATTTACAAAACGATAATAATGCCGGTCGTCATGTACGGGTGTGAAACGTGGGCGCTGACGAAGGGAGTGGAGAATAGGTTTAGAGTTTTCGAAAATGAAGTACTTAGACAAATCTATGGTCCAAAGAGGGACGAACAAACTGGTGAATGGAGAAAACTGCATAATGATGAGCTGCATGCTCTCTACGGGTCAGCAAATATTAATAGAGTTATGAAAGCGCGTAAATTAAGATGGGCGGGGCATGTAGCAAGAATGGGCAATGAAAGAACAGTGGCGCAAGTTTTAAGAGGGAAACCGACTGGTAAGAGACCTCTAGGCAGACCGAGAAACAGATGGGAGAAAAATGTAAGGGATGATCTAAAAGAACTAGGAAATGATTACTTAAACTGGATGGAGGATGCACAGGATAGAGATGCGTGGCGGTTTCGGGTAGATGAGGCAATGAACTTTCGAGTTCGAATTGCTAATCGATAATAATAATTTGGATGTATAAACAGAAAAAATAGAATGTAATCTTTACAGCGTTTGCAGAGTAATCTTTACCTGCAACAAAAATTAACTTCACGTGTTAAGATTTACGCACCACATGGTAAATGGTTACTATGTCAATTCTATTAAATCTTATTTTGTTTCGATGCGAAAAAATTCAATTTTATCTACTTGAAGATTACCCGCAACAAAAATTCACTTCTGTATTTTCTGTATAATATATTTTTTATTGCACAATAAATAAAAGAAAAGTTTGACTTTTTTAAGTAAAAAAAGTTGTATTTGCTCAACGTGTTTTACACGGGCATTTTTTTCATAACAATCAATAATATCGTGCGGGCTATCTCGAGAATGACATGAAAGGAATGGGCGAGTTTTCATCTTTGTTTACCCGTCCGTCTTCGACATGTGTCTGTTCTTTGCGCATTCGCAAACGCTGACGCCCCAGACGGAAGACGATCGAGTTTTTTGCGCGCTCACTTCAAACTGCGCTGGCTCGCTCAATTTTCGCTTAAAAAATCTTAAACTTTCCAAAAAACTTCTTTTGGCCCTTATGAAAAACTTCTCCGCAGAAAGTTGTTTGAACTTGAAAATTCCCTTGATACTTTTTTCCGCAGAACGTGAAAAAGCATGGTATTAAATAGCTATTGACGAACATCGATATATTGTTAAACATTTAACTTTTTTATGCACGAATCGAATGCCAACGGTGATACCACGCTGGAAACACCAGTTTTCGTAAGCTCACTGAAGTTAAGCATTGTTGGGCGCGGTTAGTACTTGGATGGGTAACCGTTCAGGAATACTGCGTGCTGTTGGACCGTCGTGGGTGTGGTGGGCCCACATTGGTAGTAAATATCCACCTGGAAACACTACCCGAATCGGGTAGTGAGGCAATGAACTTTCGAGTTCGAACTGCTAATCAATGTATGTTTGTATGTATGCACGAATCGAATTCCGTAGGCATCGACAGAGTATAATACGTTCGGGATTCAAATTTAAAGTCATTTCGTTGAAATGAAAAAAAGTTACGGCGAGTTTATTTTAAAAAATGCATTAAATTCTGATCGTCGATATTTGCAGTTTATATTTTATTTTTCACAAAGTTAAAAACGGACAACAAAATTTTCTACAGAAAAATTGTGTTCTTCATTAAGCTTTACATGCTCATATTTTTTTCGAGTGTTTTTTTTTTAATTTGAGTTTCAGATAATTTTTCGTGTCACTTTATCTCGAATGGGAGGCAAGGAATACATAGCCGAGCGTCCCGTCGGTTATTGCATCCGGCCCCTCAATTGATAAAATTGAACACAAATAATTGCTTAAACAATTTATTATTTTTTACAGAGTTTCTCTCAGAATGGATTTAGAAAGTCACGATTTTTCCCGAATTTGTCAACATATTTTCAACTTTTCAGTTAGATCGAAGCAATAATCAATTAAGTTTGACTTAAATAATTGTTCAAACAATTTATTATCATTTATAATTTTATTCTCTTAGAAGAATGCTAGATAGTTACGGCTTTTTTGAAATTTTCCACTTTTTGTCAACATTTCACTTAGCACTTGGAGCACAGTAAAAATTAATAAAATTGACCATAAATAATTATTCAAACAAGTTATTATTGTTCATAACTATCTTTTCTTGAATAATTTCTTGAAAGTTGTGGGATTTTCTACAATTTTTCACTCTGGTTTGGTTTTTTATTTATGAACAAATAATAAGTAAAAAATTAAAAAAACACCATCTTTAATCATTTTTACCCTGATCAATAACACAAAAATTCATTCTGGAAATGAGTAAAAAATATAATACAGAGCGTTTCTGTATAAATAAATATTAATATTTATTATTTGTTCCAAACTAAAAACTTAAGGAAAAGTTCAAAGTTTCAGAAAAATCAGCAACTTACGCTAGGATTACCACAAGTCGTAAGAGAAGATAGTTATAAACCACAATGAATTGTTTAACTAATTGAGTTTGTTAACTTGTTGAAAAAAATATAGTTCATGAAATTTTAAAAGATTCCCAGAAATTTTCTACTGTATTGTATAAAAAAATGTTATTTGTTGAATCTATTTTTTGATTCTGTAAGTCGTAGAAAGTTATTATTTTCTGGAATTAATGTTAATTAATTTTTTCCAAATTTCAATTTTTGGAATTATAGAAAAAAATGAAATTATTTAATTTATGAAACATTCATTTTAAATAAAATATAAATATTTTTAATTAAATTTATTAAGTTTAAAATCTATTTTACTGTATCCAAAAAGTAATTTTGCTTGTATAAGATAATTCATAGTTTCATATTTATACTTCTGATGAGCGGTGCAGTTTAGGCTCAATTCGAGCACACCCAAGGTACCTACTTAACCGCGGAGTTCAATTCATACATAGAAAGGTAAGGGTGGTTGACCGTAGGCTCAATTCGAGGGCACCCCCTAGGTAAGCCATAAGCATGGTTAGGAGTGGCAACGCGAAGCCAGGTATAACCTATTGTAATCAATATTAATTACTCGAGACAATGGAATCTCATTGGACTCGATCGTTGAAGCGGGATGGGGTGAGGTTATGTTGGCCCTAGCCCGTAGTGTAACGCTACTCCAGCGAGTGTGAGTGCATGTGCGTCGAGTCTATGTTTAGAGCATAATCTATTGTTGTTGACGTTATGCGTTGTGCACGCTGGGTAGGGATGGAAGGGGCGGGAGAAACGACAACAACGACGATACTGACAACGCCAACACTAACAACACTGCCATACCGCTTAGAACTATCGCGCGCGGTATGTAACTGTGTACCACTTCATCAAGTGTATTTTACTACTAGCTCCAATCACAAGAGCTTTTCGATTTTGCTGAGCATCAACAATGCTTACGTTATGGATGACGAGGTTCTTGCCGAACCATTATTGATTCGATTGCTATTGAAGGTTATTTGTTACACTATGCATGTAATTGTAAAACTGCTGCGCAACTTCTATGTCAGGTGTTTGAAATTATTTGTTTCACGTTGCAAACACTCGTGTATCCATACTTCTTTCTTCTTGGAAAAAAAAAAATTGAAACTTCCATACCAAAATGGTCCAAATCAGCTTGCTTTTTACATTCTCATCATTTATGATTGAGGAAGTTCTAGAATCGTCCAAAATTTCACACCTTAGTTTTTCCATGGATTTCCACGTTTTGAGACCCCTGAAGCCGATTATCAAGTTTTGGCGATTGGGTCTGCCTGTATATCTGTCCGTCCGTCCGCCCGTCCGTAACACGATAACTCTCGAAAAAATTACGACTCGTTAACCAGAATTCCTTAAAGATAGATAGGTAAGAAAAGATTTAAAAAAAAATTGAAGCTTTTCAAAATATCTAAAAATTTTCGCTTAACCGTTTTTGATGGGATTTGTCTTTTTGTTTTTATGGATCGAAAATTAATAAGTCGAAAATTCTAATTGTAAGCCAAACGACGGCAGATACGTATGTTATAGCGAGTTTAATAAAAGAGTTGTAGATTTTTAAAAGACCTATAATTTTTCCCTTAAATATTTTTTGATAGGACTTGATATTTTGGTTTTATTTATCGAAAATACTATGAAAAAATCACAAATTCAAATTTTGAGCCCAAAACGCGAAATACGGGCAAAAGTTTAGAAAGGAATAATAGCTTTTAAAAAGTCCCATAAAATTGCTTTTAACCATTTTTTGATAGACTTATTTATTAGACTTATTTGTCGAAAACTCTATGAAAAAAAAAAATAGAAAATTTAAATTTGGAGCCAAACGACCTGAGAACCGGAAAAAAGTTCCGAGGAGGAATTCCAGATTTTAAGGAGTACTAGGAAATTCTTTTCAACCATTTTTTTTATAGAACTTTTCATTTTGGTTTTATTTATCGAAAATATTATGAAAAAAATCGAAACTTCAAACTTTGAGCCAAACGACGTGAGATATGGAAAAAAGTTCCAGAGAGGAATTGAAGCTTTTAAAAGACATTCAAAGCTGGATTTAACCATTTCTGAAAAGGAATGGTCGTTTTGGTTTTATTCATGGAAAATAATATGAAAAAATCACCAACTCAAATGTTGAGCCAAACGACGCGAAATACGGGGAAACGTTTTTGTAGTGATTTTTGCCTTTAAAAATTCCTAAAAAATTTAATTGAACCATTTTTCGACAGAACTCGACATTTTTTCGTTTATTTATTGAAATTGATACGCAAAAATCAAAAACTTCAATATTACGCAAAAAGACGCGAGATACGTCAAAAATAAAAAAGAAGACTTGTAGGAGTTTATCGTCGGAAACTGAAGGTCAAGTTCGTTAGCCAGCTATTTGGGTAAAGATTCAAAAAGCTAGAGCATTTTCGACATTTTTGAGACAATTTTTTTTCAAGATTAAAAAATTATATGTACGGCTATTTGTAGTACTTCGAAAGTCGAACAATTTATCCTTACGACTTTTTTGATAAAAATAAAATTATGAGAGTTATGGCAAGATTTGATAATTACAAGTCTTACTGTGGATTAAGAATCGAGTATTTAATTTCTGTTAGCCTTGGGGCGGGAAATACGTGAATCCGCCACTGGTTACAGCATTTCAAACTTAAAAAAAAAACGAAAAATAAATTTTCAAGCCAAACAACCCACGAAATCGCAAATTTAAATTTGTTGTCAAACGGTTCTGGTTCTCAAAAAAAAATGATTAAAAATCGAAAATTCCATTTTGCGGTCAAACTATGCAAGACACGAAAAAATATGAAAGGACAAAAATTGTGCGCCCCAAAAAGATCTACGAACTTCTTATAAATCACTTTTCATAGAACAGTTTGTTTTGGTTTTATTCGTAAGAAACGACATCAAAAATAAAAAATAAAATTTTTGGACAAACGACACAAACTACGAAATCGTAAACAATAAGAAATAATAAAATTTGTTGGAAAAACGACCCCAGGTACGAAAAAAAATTAATCGACAAAAGTTGTTCACTCAAAAAAGAGCTACAAATTTGTTATGATTCATTTCTTGATAAGATGCGTAGTTTTTGTTTCAGTCGTAAAAAAATATTAACAATGAAATATTAAATTTTTGGAAAACAACACAGGGTGCAATAAAACGTTAATGAACAAAATTGTTCTTTTATAGGATGCGCACTTTTTTTAATTGTAAAAACAAGACAATGAAAATACATCTGTTTCAATATCAATGCATATTATTAATTGTAATAATATAAATTTTTTGAAATGATTCATTTTTCAGGGTAGCTGAGAATAAAAATTATTGCGAAATAAGGAACGAATATTAAAGTCATTATGAAAAATAAACTTTGTACATTACTTTTGCAATATCTGAATGAGCAGTCCCAGAACGAGGTACATATTCAAATTTAGTATACATTTGGTATAATAAAGTTGAACTTAATGTAGAAATGTTCGCACTGTGGAATAAATCGAGTGCGAAGCACGAGATACGTGATGAGAATGTGTTTATTAAAGCCGAAGCAGCCTTTGAGCTTTATCAGAAGAGAATTCACAATCACCAAATGACAGTTCTCGATGCTTTGACTTTTAATTTTAAAAGGTCACAGATCCCAGTCCTTTTCTAGGCGCAGTTCGTAGAGAATACAACATATGGTGAAAAATGAAATTGTTGTGATAATAAATAGAGTTTAAACATTAACATCCAGGTTTCTTCTAAGCCCCAAGATCTGGCTGAAATTGATGCTTCCCTTCGTGAGGATATCTCGGAGGGGTCCGACCTCTGGACCATCAATTGTTTAGCTTATGGTGTGGCGAGAGCTTTGGCTGATTCAAATCGAAGGCTAAAACCGAGATGGATCAAAAGACCAAAAGACGCTTGCATCAATTGTACAATAAGATTGGATGGGCAAGAGAGAATGCTTCTCGTCTTTAGTGTGTGATTGACTACATAAAATCTGGTAGATCGTTCACGGAAAGGGTTCGAAAGTTTGCCCAAGAACTGAGGAACTACCATCCCACACTGAACAAGTCAAAGCTGCTGACAATCAAGCAGCATAAAATGTCAACAGAATTAACAGTTTCTCGCTGACCCATCCCGCCTCTTCAGCGATCTCCCTGTTTCTGTCAAAAATCCACCTAGGCCCAACAAGTTAAACACTTTTTGGAGAGAGGTATACAAGATACAGAGGATACTGAATCAATCACTATTGAATCAGTCCATCAATCACGGCCAAAGAGGTGAAAAAAAACTTAGGGGCACGAAGAACTTTTTCGCTGCATGATCAGATTTGTGGATGGATGGATGGGTGGGTGGATGGGAGGACGGGTGGATGGGAAGACGGGTGGACGTGTGGACAGACGGACGGGCGGGCGGGCAGATGGGCAGATGGGTGGATGGGCGGATTAATGGATGGATGGATGGATGGACGGATAAATGGATGGATAGATAGATTTTTTTTTTCGGAAAGGAGAATTGCGAAATGCTTTATGCACTAACCACCTTTGAACTTTAGGGACGGATGAGTGTCGGACTGACCAACGGCCTTACCGACTAAAACGAACTTCTTATGCCTGCCAACCCATGCTTGGACTTCACGAGGCACCAGACCCAGCCATGATGTACGCATTATCCTCAGTTGGGCGACAACGTCGCGCAACGGGCTCGTCGGCCTTCGACATCATGGCTGGGCCTGGCTGATTACTGTTGTCATCTGTGTGGCTTCCTCAACGGGGCTGCCTCCCTAGACGATGAACATCTCATAGTCCCCGGCAGATGGTCAGTCCTGGGCCTTTTCTCTCAAGCAGCGCAGAGGTAACACTGGAGAATGCTCACGCACTCCGTAGATTTGTGCCCTTCCTTGCCGCACCTGCTGTCTCCTTTTGATGATTCTAGGAGTGTTTTCATCACATGAACTGGTGTAAAGTCCTTACTCGTCTCGTTTTTAACACCCTGCCCAGCTTCTTCCCATCTTAAGCATGAGAATAAGGTGTGTTCTACGTCATCTGTGCCGTCACAATAGTGACATTTGTCCGTATGACATCTATTTCTTTTATGGAGGTATGCCATGAAGCAACCATGGCCTGAGAGGGCCTGTGACTGGTAGTAATTCACTTCGCCGTATTTTCGTTCAAGCTATGTTCTCACATTCGGTATCAGTCTCCAGGTCCAGCGCCCATGCTTTCCATTAGTCCATTTTTCCTGCCACCTTTAATTGAGTTTTCTCTTGCTTCATCTGGCTTTAACCCATTGTATGTCTTTGCTCTTTCCTGTGCTAAAAGCTCAATCGGGGGGATTCCCGCCATCACTTCTATCCCTTCTGCAGAGGTCGTACGATACCCGCTGCATACTCTGATGCCCATGACTTTTTGGATTCTTGTGAGTTTTCTTAATATTTCTTCATTTTGACGGGCTCTGCGCCACACGGGAGCCGCATACAACAACTGGAAGTGAATTACGCTTACTAAGATCCGTCTTTTGGATGCTCTTGGTCCTCTGATACTTGGCATTAATCCAGCCAGTGCTGTCATTGTCCTCTCTGCTTTACACGAAGTTAAATTTATGTGCTCGCCGAATGTCAGCTTGGTATCAATCCATACTCCTAGCTGTTTTAGGGCTTTGCTTGGAAAAATTGTGACGCCAGCTTACCACTCTTCGGATAGATGTGTCTGCTGTCTGCATTATCATGCATTCGTTTGGCGCCACCACTACCAAGGCGACGTCGTCAGAGACCCTGTGAGTTCCACTCCTACGGGTAATTCTAGCTTTAGCACACTATCATATTGGACATTCCAAAGTGTGGGCCTAGAACTGATCCTTGTGGAACGCCGCTATTTACCACCCTTTTCTTTTCTTTGCCTGCTGCATTCATTAGTATTACTCTGTCCGAGAAGTGGTACGCTGTGTGACTGATTAGGTTTTCATCTATTCCTTTTCTTATCAGCTCGTCGAGAATAACCTGCCATGATGCGCTGTTGAACGCGTTCCTTACGTCGATAGTAATTACAGCGCATAGGCCCATGCATTGCCTAGAGTATTCCGCTGCTTGTTCAGCTGCCCCGATTTATCTCTTTTTTGATCTCACTCAGTATTAACTGCTCATACAGTTTTCCTTCCACATCCAGCAGACATATCGGCCTGTAAGAGCTAGGGTTCTCTACCGGTTTATCACATTTTTTCTACAAAACTGGTCTCGTCCTTTTCCATTTCTTCGGTAATTCTGCTCTACCCGCTAGCGTGTTGTACGTTCTGAGCACATATCCGGGCCTGGTCTGAACTACTTGTTTTATCACTTCTGGCGGTATCATGCCTGGGCCTGGAGTTTTATGAAATTTTATTTTCTTGCCCGTTAATCTAAGTTCTTCCTCCGTGAAATCAGTAAATTCCGCTGATATCGCGCGGCTAAAAATTACTGGGTCGTGGGTGGGGAAGAGGTGGTCCGTCACACCTTCCACCGTTTGCATGGTCATAGTGGGCTTGGGTGGGATTTCCAAAAGTCTTTTCCTAATGATTTGGTAACCTTTTCGTTCCACAGAATATTTTTCTGAAATAAGGGTACCGTTTTCTTTTTGGCAACCCTCGTGTATTTTCTTCTGCTTTGGACGCAGTTTTTACGCAGTTCTGAGATTTCCTGGTTCCACCAGTACATCGGTTGTCCTCTTCTATTTGATGTGCTCTTTTGTATGCATTCGTTGCATATATTATCTAGCATAATCGAGAACCCTTCTACTGTTGTCGTACATTTGTCCTCCATTTTATCATATACTGCCTGTCACTGTCCTTCTTTAACGATTTTCCGGACGTTCCAGCCTTTAACAGTCGTTCCTTATCGATTTCCCGGACGTTCCAGTCTTTATCGCGCTGTATCTGTCTAGGCAACTGCATCTCGTTTTCGATCACAAAGGTTATAGAATTATGGTCACTAAGTGATTCCTTGTCGCTGACTTCCCAGTGAGTAATTTGATTACTGATTCCTGCCGTGCATAGGGTTATGTCTAATATTGATCCGTAGCCTTGCCGTTCAAAAGTGGGTTTTTTCCCTTGTTTTTGACAAGAAGGTCGTGCTGCGCTATCCATTCAGTCACTATTTCGCCTCGTTTGTCGGTTTTCTTCATTTCCCATTGTGGGGATTTAACATATATGTCTCCTGCAACAATCGCCTCCTCCCGACCTGTCCTGAAAAGGTCACCGATCTCTTTCAGGTTTTCCGCTAACTCCCTGATGTTAGGTTCACTTAGGACAACAATACCTGCTCCAGGTTCCTTTGCTGTGAAAAGGGCCATGTCAAGAGCAGGCCGACTCTTATTAGTATTGACTTGAAGGATTCTTATGTTGGTTTCAGAGTGTACCTGGCGCCGCCGAATTGTTCCTGTCTTTTTTTGCGTATCCTCTAGTACTATTTGACTGGCCACCCCCGTTGCTGACAGAACACACAGAAAGGTTTGTTCTAGCATTCGGCTGCCTTATGCCCTTTCTTTCCACATTCTAGGTAGAGCTTGTCTCTATCCGGTCCCTTGTACACTACCCTTTCATGTCCCTGTTCCCAGCACTTGTTACATCGCTTCTCCTTTACTCCTTGCATGACTCTACAGTTTGTCCAGCCAATTCTTATTTTTCCCCTCTGTATCAGTCGCTATGCATCGCGTTCCTTCATTACTAGCTTCACATTTCTTCTGTTACCTTAGGCTGGTCTGAGCGCTCTTACTTCAAAATCTTCAACCCTTGTTTCTATGAGTTTGGACATGGCTTCTTGGACTTCATCAACAGTTCTCAATTCGTCCATGTCTTTGACATGTATTATCTTCTTTCTTATAAGAAGAGACGTCTGTAGATCTGGCAGTTTCTCTCTTAGCTCTCTTTTCAAAGCTTCTGCCATATTTACTCCGTTTTGAACCGTGAGATGAATTTCGCCGTTTTTTGTGCGTTTTACGCCTTTTGTGTTCGCGCCAAGGTGTACTGGATTCACAGCTTTCTTGACCTTTTTTAACACGTCTGTATAATTTTATCCTATCGTCCGTACGAGCAGAACGCCCCTCTTCGTCTTCTTTACGGGCTTACTCATAGCGTTTTCGTCCTGTGTGCTTCCTGTATTCTTCTGTTGAGCCCTGCTTGTAGCGTCTGCGTTTTCTTCTCTCCTCCCCTGAGCCGTTTTCAATCTTTCAATTTTTACCGCGGTGTCAGTAAACAAGAACTCCAGTATTCGTATAACTACAAGTCCTGTGATGTCCTCCATTTATGGAACAGCGACTTTACTCTGTTTGTCGTTCAGTACCTGTTGTTTTATATATTTCAACTACTGAAACATCATTTTATCATCATCTTCCCCCTTGTATGCTTGATCACTAGGTATGGGGTAATAAATGATTCTGGTAGTCTGCTTAAAGTTTCCTTCTGCATCAGGCAACCCAAGGGAATGTCGCATTTTCGCTGTTTCACCTTCCTTCTTGTTTTACTGCAGGAGCCCTTCCTTGCCAGCGAATATTTGTATACACTGTTAAAAATGTTCTTAAATTTCAGTTACAAATTTTCCTGAAATTCAAGACACACTTTATTGAAATTCAAGTTAATGGAAAAGTATAGTAAATTTCAGATTTATTTCGTATAATTAAGAATAAAATTTAAAGTTCAGAGACTGTTCTTTAATTTTCAATGCAAGTATTGAGGTATAAGAACAGGTTTGTAAATTCAATACCCAGAATTGAGAGCCTGGTTAGGTTCCTGGAGTTTCAAGCACCCCGTATTGAATCTGCGTTTCAGGTATAAGTCGGCCTAAATGAATCGTTAATGTATAATACCTTAAAAGAATTTTCCAAAATTGTTAGGGAAGTTTTAACTTTTATGATAAGAGTATTAAATATTCAGTATTCTAGTTTAGAATTTATGTTAGTGAAACTTGATTTCCACTGATGAACTAAAAATTTATATACATGCCTTAAATTTATGAAAGTTAATAGTTTCGACATTCTTATTTAACAATTAGCTAGTATTAATTGAAATAATAAAATTCAATAAACTTATTTAGTATCGTTTAAATAATGTTTTTAAAACATCGGAATGTCCGTGAACCCGGCGTATATCACACGTAATATGGAACGTAAATACAAACGCCTAAGTTGTTACGGCCTTATAACGTTCAAGTAAAACAATAAAAATATGTTCTTAATCAAAATCCTGCTGAATAAAAAAAAACTTTCTTAAATTTTCCAGATTCTTTTTCGACATATGTTTAAATCTTCAAAACTTAGGATTACTCCTCTAAAATAAAACCTCGCTGTCTAGCGCGTCGAGACTCGGAGAGTGGGAGTCGGAAGTTTTGTCTGCTGACCGCTTGAGTCGCAGCGCAGTCTTTCGGGATCTCTCTCGCAATCAACATTTCGCGTAGTGTGCATATAAACGGGGCAGAAACAACGTTCAGTATCGCTTTTCGGCCCTATGTTTTTGAGTTTCAATATATGTTTCGTAACTTTCAATACTATGGTCATAAGTTTCAATTTATGTGTATTAGGTTTAAATAGTAGGTTATTAGGTTTCATTCCTAGGTTCTTAAGTATCAATATACTCGGTTCTTAGGATTTGATACTAGGTTCATAAGATTCAATACAAGTTTCTTAAGATTCAATACTCGGTTCATAGGTTTCAATACATTGTTCATAAGTCTCAACACTAGGTTCTTAAGTTTCAATTCTCAATACTTAGGATTCAATACGCAAGGTTCATAAGCTTCAATACGCGGTTCTTAAGATTCAATACTCGGTTCTTCAGTCTCAATACAAGGTTCTTAATTTTCAATACTTGCTTCTTAAGTTTCAACACAAGGTTCTTAAGTTTCAATACTCGCTTCTTAAGTTTGAATACAAAAGTTTCAGAACTTTAAGGTACATTTAGCACTGTTCCGGGCTTCACATACTTTTCACTTATATTTACGGCAAAAATTTTTAACAGTGTAGATTTATTCACATACTTAGTCCTTGACATTGTTTTTTTGCCTTCTCGGCCGTTTTATTTATGTGGTCCCTGAATTTGCGCTTAGTGTCCAACCACACTCTCAATTGCTTTAGGGATTTTCGGGGATGTATCTCAACGCCTTGGACGTTGAAGCTGATTGGACTTATCTTCGTCTTGGTTTTCAGGAGTATTGCCACTGTTTTTTCCGGTGCTATCTGAAGTTTCTTTTCTTTCAACCATTTCACGACTCCAAGTATCGCTGTGTTTGCGTAAAGCATAAGCAGACTTTCATTGGATGCTGTAACCAACATAGTTATATCATCAGCAAAGCCGACCAGGTCAACTCCTTGTGGAAGTTCTAGTTTTAAAAGATCGTCGTATTGGGTGTTCCAGAGGGTTGGACCTAGAACCGAGCCTTGCGAGACCCCACTGTTTACATCGCTCGTCCTTATCTTGCCTTTAGCCTCGAATATCAAAACCCGGTCAGAGAGATATGACGTTACCAGACCTATGAGGTTCTTATATATTCCTCTTCTTCGTAGGCTTTCGAGGATGACTTGCAACGAGGCACTGTTAAAGGAATTCTTGACGTCCAATGTTATTAGGGCACACAAACGTCGGCATTGCTTTGAGTAGGCAGCCGCCTTCTCCGATATTCCTTTTATTTCTTTAATAGCGCCTACTGTTTCCCGACCTTCTCTGAAGCCGTACTGATTCTATGCAAGTCCGCCGATGCGATCTAGTTCCTTTTTGAGCCTCCCGAGTATCAGGTGTTCGTAAAGCTTCCCTTCAGCACCAATCAGACAGATAGGCCTGAATGAGCTGGGATCTTCGATTGGCTTGCTTCCTTCTCTCAAAAGAACGATTCTTCACTTTTCCCAGATTTTTGGAAATTCAGCCCTTGCTGCAAGCCTGTTATACACACTTAGCACCTATTCCGGGCGAAATTCCTCGACCTGCTTTATCATTTCTGGTGGAACACTTCCTGGACCTGGTGCTTTATTGCACTTCATTTTTATACTCGCCGACCTCAGCTCTTCTCTTGTGAACAATTGAAATGTCAAAGGCCTTGCTAGTTCAAACCGTAACAGTTCATGTATTGTAAAGAGGTGTTTCACTACCTCCTCTGTGGCTTTCATAGTTAGCTGAGGTTTGGATGGGTTTCTCTAAAGTCTTTTCTTCACTATTTGGTATCCCTTCCCCCAGATATCCTTATCGACTTCATTACAAATGGTAGCCCAACCTCCTTTTTTTGCTACCTTTATGGTTTTTTGAAGCACTTTTTGGCTCACAGCTAATTCTTCCCAAAGAAGGTGCCTCAGAGTAGGGTTGTTCTTCTTACCAGCTCTCGTATACTTTCTTATTATGTGGATGCAGTTATCTCGGAGTCCTGCAATTTTCTGGCTCCACTAGTACATAGGCTTTCCCCATTTGACTAGTTTTATCTTTGGCATGCAGGCATCACAAACATTCATCCGATGTTGTAGTTTCATCTACTACTATTTCTTCTAGGGCTTGCTGTTGTTTTTCTGTATTGATCTTTTTCGGATTCCATCCTCTATTTGTTTTGGTTCTGCTGGGATAGCGAGATTTGTCTCCTATCGTGAAGGTGATGTACTTGTGGTCGCTTAGAGACTCTTTTTTTGGATACTTCCCAGTCCGCTATATTTCTTCCAATTCTTGCCGTCGCGAGCGTTATATCAAGAATTGAACCATAGTTTAACCTTTCGAATGTTGGTTCCTCTCCAACATTATTTATAGTGAAGTCGTGTTGAGCTATCCATTCGGTCACAATTTCGCCTCTTTTGTCCGCACAACTCATGCCCCATTGTCGAGATTTGGCATTGAAGTCACCTACAACTATTACTTCCCCTCATCTAGCTCTAATTGCATTGCTTACTTGATCTAAGTACTCCAACAGCTGCTCAATGTTCTTATTTGGTGAGGCGTAGCAGTTAAATAATGTGAAAGATGGCATAGCAACCCAACAGAAACTTTTGCCACATCCTTGCGCGACTATGTGTATATTGTTATCCAATATCTTGATGGCTGTGTCTACTTCTTCATCGTAGATATAATCCCTCCTATTTTTTATGGCTTTGATATTGGGTTCACATAGCGCTAGCACTTTTGCACCCATTTCTTTAGCAGCAGCCAGGCCATATTAACAGCAGGGCGACTCCTATCGGTATTAATTTGTAGTATTCTCATTTTTACTTTCATCTATGGTTGGACTCTACGTCCTATTTCTTTGTTCCCGGTGGCCTCCATGTCTATTGGTCTGATGTCCCTCTTTTTCGCATTTCAGGCAGAAAGGCTTCTTCTGACAGTCTGCTACCCTTTGTCATTTCTCTCCGCATTTCATACAGAGTTTCTCTCTGTCCGGTCTAGAAATGTGCCCTCACATGGCCCTGCCCAAGCAGTTAGGGCAGCGAGTATCCCTCAATCTTTCGGAAATTCTGGACAAAGTCCAGCCAATTTTTATATTTCCATTCTTTAGAATTCGATCGACGTCAGATCCGCGCATTATTAGCGTCACATTTTGTTGGTAACCATAGGCCGGTCTAAGTGCTCTCACCTCAAAGTCCTCTACTTTAATATCAATTGACTTTGATACAGCTTCCTGGATTTCCTCGGTTGTTGTCACGCCGTCCATTCCTCTGATGTGGAGGACCTTGTTTCTCCTCAGAAGCGATATAGACCCTGCTGGAAATTTCTCTATTATTTTCTTCCGGAGGTTCTCTGCCATATATCCACTGTTAGGAATCATTAGGAGGAGGCCTAAGTTTTTGGTTTTTCTGATGCCTTTGACAATCATTCGGATATCCGTAGGGTCGGCATACTTCGTGCCCTTTATTTGCACTAGAGGCGCGTCCTGTTTTGGACCTTTTATTCGTGCAGGTGTTTCTACCTTGGTATCCTTTTCATTTTTATTTTTGGGCTGCGTCTCACAGTTTTCTTGTTTTGTTCCTCCTGTCTTCTCGTTGACAGGTTTGTACACCTCTATTTGGATATCTGTATCGATAAAGATAAATTCAATCATACAAACAAAAACAAGTCCCATGACGCCCTCTATTTCTGGTAGCGCAATTTTTCCCCTTTTGTCCTGTTGCATACAGCATTTGACTTATTTAGGGCCTGGAAAAGCAGCTTACCATTGCTGTCTTATTTCGTCACCAGATCATCGTGCATAGGGTAAAGTATTCTCTGCCTGTGATTTGGCTTCCATAGTCCAGATTTGCCTACGATGTTTGTCGTTCTCACTTACGAGTTCTTTCTCCATATCGGTATCTCTAGCGTGTCATTTTGTGTCGCTAGAGTGAAGTATTTCCGCTTGAAGCGGCAGGGCGCTGCTTATCTCGCACAACTCTCTCTTGGGATGGTACATTCCGGAGAGCTCCTTCGTCAGATCTCTTGCAAGGGAAAAGATTTCTTCAATCGCGTCCTTTGGGAAACTTACATTGGTCTCGCGTCCCGTGAGTACCCTTTCAGGCGTACTTCCTTTTTGGTGCGTTGGCTTTTGTTAAGTCCTCCGTGGGATGATCTTTTTTACTGAATTCGGGCAGCGAGAAGTTGTATTTCTCGGTGGAGTCCTCAAAATAGAGCTTCTGCTTGCAAAAGGGTCGATTTCTGTACCTGTTCTTTCTGTGTCCATTGCATGTTCATTTTCTTTAGTTCTATCCGATGTGAGGGGTGCCGTGAAGTTTTGCCAGCGCTTCCTGTGTGGAGGTGCGGGCCGAAATAACTGGGAACGGGTATAGCCTCGGAACTCTGTCCTACCCCATTTTCCTGGGGCCCAGCCTTCGTTTAACCGGTCCCAGCAAACACGAAAGGACCGGAACTCGGCCGGAGCACTGCAGATTCCGATCCCTGCAGCCACCACGCACTTCCTGATCAAGACCCAGAGGGGCTAGTTTCTGATCCCATAATGCGGCTGACACATCGGCAGTGCAAGCACACATCAGCCCCTTGCCATGTCAGCGGACGCCGGACATGTTTCAGGGCCCTGCCCGCTATATCTAGTGAGCATTTCCCTATCCGCCACAGGTTTACAGACTCCCAATGTGGGTAGATAGATAGATAGACAGACAGACAGGCAGGCAGGCAGGCAGGCGGGCAGACAGGCGGGTGGGCAGGCAGGCAAGCATCAGACATAAGAATGAGATATAACGAATCTATATGTTATGTATATTTATATAAAGAAAACGTAAATATACTCTAAAGATACATTATGAATTGAAAATTGCATAGAAAAAGAAAGTATTTCCTATTTCGAGTATGGTGCAAAAGACTATAACAAATAACAAAAAAAAACGGGCAGTTAAGAATAGAATCGAGTAAAAAAGAGGTAATAACTCTTCGCACCACCGCATCGGAACCGCGTTAGCATTGCTTCAATACGGGGTACTGCCTCTGTGCTCTCCTCAGCACAGTTCTCTACCTTCTCTCTCCTTTGTCTCGATGATGGTCCTGATTGCTTTGTAAGCGCATTCCCATCCTTCCTGTTATGTGACTAGGCTCGTCATCAGGTTCATCGCCTTGAAAGATCTTTTGGCTGTTCTGGAGTACTCTGATCTTACCTCATCCCATCGGGTGCAGAAGAACAGAGTGCGTTCGGCATCATCCACATCGTCACAGTACGGGCATTCATCAGCAGGGGATCGATTCCGATCGAAAAGAAACTTACGAAAGCAGCCATGTCACGAAAGTGCCTGCGTCAGGTAGTAGTCCACTTCACCGTATGGACGATTCAACCATACATTGATGACCGGGAGCAGTTTGTAGGTTCAACGCCCGTGTCTACCTGTTGACCACTCCTCTTGCCACGTGAACATCAGGTCTTTGCTAGCCTCTTGCTTCTCCTTGCCTTCGTAAGTTTCAGTTCTTTCTTTGGCCAGCAGGTATATGGGTGGTATCCCCGCAATAACCCTCACCGCTTCCGCTGAAATTTTGCGGTACACGCTGCACACTCTGATGGCCATAATCCTCTGAACTCTAATGAGTTTCTGCCTGTGTTTCTGAATATGCATCGCTGGGTACCAAACAGGAGCCGCATACAGGAGCTGCGAGTCCACAACGCTCGACAGGACTCTTCTTTTGGACGCCTTCGGACCACCTACGTTAGTCATCAGGCGAGCCAGAGCTGACATCGTTCTCTCGGCTTTTTTCACCGTCTCCTCAATTTGAACTGAGAATGTGGTCTTGGTATCCAGCCACACTCCTAGCTGTTTCAGGGCCCTATTGGGGGTGATTATTGCCCTTTTCACTTCAAAATGAATAGGTTTGATTTTCCTCTTCGTGATCAACAGTACTGCTTCAGTCTTCTCTGGTGCCAGTTGCAGTCCTTTCTTCGTTATCTACTTTTCAATCCGCAGGTTCGCAGCATTTACAGAGTTCATGAGCGATTCTTCGCTCTTCGCTTCCACCACCACTTGCATGTCATCTGCGAAGCCAAGCAGCCTTACTCCTTCCGGCATTTCCAGGTCGAGTAGTTCGCCGTACTGAATGTTCCAGAGCGTGGGGTCAAGCTCTGATCCCGGAGGGACTCCGCTGTTCACTCCCTTGACACTGGTCGTTCCTTCTGCTTCTAAAATGATCTCTCTTTCGGATAGGTATGATGCTATCAGACTAATGAGGCTCTCGTCTATTCCTCGTTCACGGAGGTCTTCAAGTATGCACTGCCACGATGCACTATTGAAGGCATTTTTGACGTCTATAGCGATGACAGCACATGGACTTCAGCATCCCTTGGAATATGCCGTTGCTCTTTGTGCTATGCGTATCATCTCCTTCACGGCATCAACCGTTTGCATCCCTTCTCTGAACCCGTACAGGCTATCTGACAGGCCTCCTGTACGCTCTAGTTCGTCCTTCAGCCTGATCAGGATCAGGTGTTCAAACAGCTTCCCCTCGACGTCCAGCAGGCATATCGGTCTGTAGGAGCTGGGAATTCCCACCGGTTTGTCCCCCTTTTTCAGCAGAACAAGCTTGCACTTTTCCAGGCTTTCGGAAACTCAGCTTTCGCCGCAAGTCTGTACAGCGTTTTGAGTACAAAGTCCGGTCTATTTGTTGCCACATACTTGAGCACTTCGGAGGGTATGTCTCCCGGTCCCAGTGTTTTGATATTTTTTATTTTTTCACATGCCTTCTTGAGTTCTTTCGATGTGACTTTGGTAGGTATCCGATGAGTCTCCTTTTGACGATGTCGTAGCCCTTACCCTAGACATCTCTGTCTGCATCATCGAGGACCTCTTTCCAACCAGTTTTTCTCGACGTTTTGATGGCTTTCTGAAGAGTTTTCTTGCTTCATGCGAAGTCTTCCGACAGAGCTTGCTTGAGAGATTCTGGCGCGTTTTTTTCGCGGTTATCCTCGTATGCTTCCTCCTCCTCTTCGTGCACACTGTCCGTAGCCTGGCGATCTCCTCATTCCACCAGTACTGTGGTTTGCCTCTCCCGGCTGCTTTTTTTCTCGGCATGCAGGCATCGCAGACTGACATGAGAGCTTTTGACAGAATGTCCGCCGAAGCTTCTGCCTCAGCTATGTCATTTGTGGCCTGACGTAACTTCTCCACATCGATCTTCTTTGTGTTCCATCCTCTGAACTCGGGTTCCTTCCCACTGGGCCGTGCCGATTTTCCTCTTACACTGAAAATTACATATCGATGGTCGCTAAGTGATTCTTTGTCACTAACTTCCCAGTTATCAATCCTCTTGCCGACATCAGCCTTTGTGAGCGTCAAATCCAATATTGATCCGTAGTCTTGTCTCTCAAAAGTTGGCTCATCCCCTACGTTCTTGACAATTAGATCATGTTCTGCTACCCATTCCGTGACAACTTCTCCTCTACTGGCAGTCCTCTGCATGCCCCATTGTGGAGATTTCGCATTGAAATCCCCCGCAATAATTGACTCTTCCTTCCTAGCCCGGATACTTTCACCTATATCTTGCAGGTAGTCTTCGAGGTCCTCGATGATCTATAACGACTACTCTCGGGTTTACTACTTTTATAGCTGTGCCCAAGTAGTCATCATACACCCAGTCCTTCCTGTTCTGTGTATCCCTTTTGTTAGGTTCGCTCAGAACTAGTATGGCTGCTTTCTCTTCCCTAGCAACCCCTAGGGCAGTGTCGTGCGCCGGATGACGCCTGTTACAATTTATTTGTAGGATCTTAATCATGGCTGGTCTGCGTTCGTGTCACCTCTGACATGCTCGTGCTAGCCTTCGTGTGGTTTCTCCTTTCATTTGACTGATGTCCCTTTATCTTACAATGGATACAAAAGGGCGCATTTTGACATTCCGTGATTTTGTTACCTTCTTGTCCACATTTCAGACATATGTTCACTCTGTCTGGTCCTTTACACCCAGCACTATTGTGCCCAATTTCCTAACATCGGAAGCATCAGTTTTCCTTCACTCTTTCCCTTATTCTACAGCTCGTCCAGCCGATTTTGATCTTGCCTATTTGAACCAGGCGGTCAGCGTCAGTACTCCGCATAACAAGCGTTGCGTTCTGCATGCCCCCGTAGGTTGGGCGGAGTGCTCGTACCGTGAAGTCCTCGTGTTTCAGTCCGCTCGTCTTGAAGATCGCTTCACTTATTTCTCCCACCGTGGTCACTTCATCCAGGTCTTTGATGTGGAGAACCTTTTTATTGATTCGAAGAGACGTCTTTGCTCCCGGTACCTTCTCGACGAGTGTTTTCCTCAGCTCATCTGCCTTCTCCGCTACATTTCGGACTGTGAGGAGGAGATCGCCGTTACGTGCTTTCTTGACATCCTTCACGTCAACTCCTATATCTTCTGGATTAACGGCAGTTTTAACGATTTTGAGCAGATCAGCGTACTTCTTCCCCTGCATTTGTACGACGAGGTTATCCTGCTTATTCTTGCTCCTTCTTTCAGATTTCCTGCTATCTTTCCTCTTATTTTTCGTAGTCGTCTCCGTACTCCTGTCTTCTCCTACGGGTCTCCCTCCAGCTTGTTTCTGAGACGGTTTAGATTCCGCTAGTTGTATTCCAATATCCGCGAACAGAAACTCCATCATTCGCGTTGTCATTTTCCCTCTAATGCCTTCGCGTCCAACAAAAGCAACCCTGGTCCTCCTGTTCGCGATCAGTTGTTTTTTGGTCGCTATCAGAGACTGAAACAGAAATTAATCGCCAATCTCTTTTCCGTCCTCATCACTTCAGAGGATTGGATAGTACATTCATCTGGTGGCATGTACTATCTTCCCGTCACGGTCAGAAAAGTCTAGAGAGTGGGACACTATGGCCGCTTCCCCTCCTTTTTTCCTTGATGCTACAGTCATTCACGTCCTCCGAATTTCTTCATCGACCTACCAAATTCTCTTATACAGGGTGTTCAAACAACTTATTGGCCTGTAATTCTTAGGGTCAGACAAGTTGCCCATCTTTATTAGAAGCACAGTGCGTCCTTCCACCAAACACTCCAGAATAGGCTCTTCCGACCTTAGATGTAAGGTGAAAATGCGGGCTAGATGCTGATGGGTTGAAGGAAACTTTTTCCACCAGAAGGTCTTGATACCATCTGGTCCCGGAGCAAAAGAGTTCTTCATGCCTTTTAATACTTTTTTTCACTTCCTCAGTAGTGATAGGTGGCATTTCTTCTTAGGTGTTATGGGGGCACTACATAGCTCCTTGAAGATATTTATGTTCTTTGTGTTTTCTTTCAGTGGATGTTGGACATTGTAGACTTCTCTCCAAAATGCCTCGATCTCCTCTGGTTTAGGCAGGTGTTCGACAGTAACTGGAGGGTCTCGGAATAGTCGAGATAGGTTAGAGAAAAACTTTTTTCTTTATCTGAACCACCTCTCCCTCCGCTCTAGGCTTCTTCTAGCGACATATAGGATTCGTATTCTGTCAAAAATATGCTGCCTGATGGTCAGCGTCTTTGACTTGTTGAGTGTGCGATGACGGATCCGCAGTTCGCGCAAAAATATTCGGATCCTTGCAGTGAAATTCCTGCCATATATTATCTAGTCAAGCACATACTGAATGCGGGACGCGTACTGTCTTGCGTAGCCTACCTTTGTGCTAAGTGGTTGCATTCATATTTTGGTCCTATGTTCAGCCGTTGGTATTGTTTTACGGTTTGCCTCCTCTAAAGTTCTCTAAAGCCTCTGAAGTTCTCGCACTACAATTGATAGTACAGAGGTCGGTATCCTCGGAAAAATCTCCACGAATCTCGTCATCCAGTTCAGCCAAATCTCCATCGTCTCTCTTTCTCTGTTGCCGGCATATTCTGGCTGCGGTAGAGTGGGCGCCTCGCTTACATAACCCCTCTCCTGGAGGTCGCTGGCACGGTTTCGCAGACTTTGATGTAAAGAGTGCGAAAGCTCTGGGTGTTTCTGGCACCACAGAGCGTGCATGCGCGCCATAAAGCCTTCTCGTTGAGAAGCCATACTGGCATCGTAGCAGTACAGCAGTTCGTCCCTTAGTCGATCCGTCCACTCAAAAGTATTGAGATTTTGCCGGTACATCGGATTGGCTCTGTCTTGATTACAAGTATATATATATAATTTAAAAGACAAGGTTAAACAACCACCGCAGGGTCCCACTGAAAGCAACGACCATCTAAAAAATAACACCGGCTCCCAGTAGAACCGCGGTATATCACACTTATGGCCACGTCTCACAACCGTGAGATGGGCGGTCACAGGGCACGATGAAATCACAACGACAGGTAGGCGAAACCCCCGTGTATCTTGAGGACACGAAGTGACTCAAGGATGACAGCTTTCTGCATCCATCTCGCAAGTGTATTGACATATTTTTGGCTATATTTTTGGAAAGCACCTATCACAAGGACAATTACTTGTACCGAATATTTTGGGTACAATCATTGTAACTGTCTTTTAAGGTCTTGATACCTCTCCTCCTTTTTTTCTCCTTGGCAGTGATGTTGTATTTGGACGGAGCCGAGAATTCCTTCACGAATATAGTTCGTTTCTCGAAGTCTTGGAGAACGATGTCAGGCCTCGACTGTGTAACGGAGACTGCTGTCTATAGATATACATCGTTCCTGCGTGGGTCGAACACCCCGACAGTATGTGTTCTAGGTACTCAGCGTGTGCATGACACGCTCTGCACCTATCACTGGGAACTTCTTGACATAAAATGCGGTCACGGTATACTAAGGAAGAAATTACACCGTCCTGGCATGCGAAAATAAAACCCTCTTTCGACAATGACTGTTTTTCTACATTTCTGTGAAAGTTTCCGTGCATTTTCTTGTCGAGTAGCTGTTGGTGAAAATTTTCAACTTCTGCTTTCTTCACTTTGGCTTTTAGAAGTGAAGCATCTAGATGGAGTAATTCACTTTCCTCACTTTTGATGTTAAAATGCAGGCCAAGGGCCTCAGTCGCTTGCTCCGCGGCTTTGTAAAGGAACGCTTCCTCGCCAATCATCTCGTGGTTCCTGACCATTTTTAGGAGAGGATCTCTGCCATTCGCAACGATATAAGCTGTACTTAGAACAATTCGGTTATGAAGACACTGGAGATTCAAAAGTTTGCGTCCGCCTGGACGAAGTGAAATGTATAATCGCCGAAGTGACGAATTGATATGCAAGCTTTTATGCATATGCATGATCTTACATGTGGTGATATCAAGGGCCTTCGTCTCAAGTTCTTCGTCCATTGAACCAGCCCAAACGAGTAGAGTAGAACCGGGACGGCAAGCATGTTAGTCACAGAGACCTTGTTCAACGCCGACAGATTGGAAGACCAAATCTGTCGAAGAAGATGCTTGTATCTGCTACGGAGAGACTCCTTCACTGATGTTCCGTCCTGAATGCGGCTTTGAGGCACGCCCATGTATGTATAGGTCTCTCCAGTATTAAGATGTTTAATGACACTTATATCCACAAGCTCGGGGTCGAATTCTTCGAACAATCCTGTTGTTTAGGACAGCTGTAAAGATCTTATACAGTGTGTTCAAACATGTTATTGGCCTGTAATTGTCTTGGTTGGACAAGTTGCCTTTTTTCGGTAGGAGTATAGTGCGTCCTAACACCAGTCAATGCGGAATGGGCGTCTCCGACTTTAAATGTGAGGTAAATATGCGGGCCAAATGTTGGTGTGTAAATATGCGGGCCAAATGTTGGTGTGTAAAAGTAAACTTCTTCCATCACAAGTTCTTGATACAATCTGGTCCAGCAGCGGAAAAGTTCTTCGTGCCTCTAAGTGCTTTTTTCACCTCTTTGGCAGCGATTAAAGGACATTCCTACTCACATTTTATGAGATTGTCGCAAAACTGCTTGAAGCGTATGATATCGTCAGTATCATCTTTCAACTTTAGTGTTTTCGGGATCTTGTATACCTCTCTCCAAAAAGTCTCTACCTTCTTGAGTTTGGGTGTATTTTTTACAGAAACAGAGAGATCGCTGAAGAGGTGCGATGGGTCAGCGAGAAACTGTTGATTCTCCCTGATCCATCTCTCCCTCTTCCGTATTCTCCTTCTAGCGTCTTGCCCATCCAATCTTATTGTTCAGTTGATGCAAGCATCTTTTGGTCTTTTGATCCATCGTCGGTTTTAGCCTTCGATTTGAATCAGCCAAAGCTCTCGCAGCACCATAAACTGAGCAATTGATGGTCCAGAGGTCGGACTCTTGGGAGATATCTCCACGAAGCAAGGCATCCATTTTAGCCAGATCTTGGGGCTTCGGAGGAACTTGCATGTTAATGTTCCTCCTTGTCCTGAAATCGCGATCATCTCTCAGAAGGTGCCTGCTTTCCGCGGTTGGTCTTAATGTGGCTTCCTCATCTTTGTCTGCAGCTTCAAGCAGCGGTTGGGGAAGCGCTCCGCGTACATATCCATTTTTCTGGAGGTAGTCGGCTTGATTTCGCAAAGACTGATGCGAAACGTGCTGAAGCTCTGGGTGTTTCTGGCACCACAGAGTGTGCATACGCGCCATAAAGCCTCGGTGAACAGGGATAATGCTGGCATCGTAGCAGTCCAGCAAGCCATCCTTGAGTTGATGAGTTGACCCTCTATCCGCAACCCGAGGACGCGTTCGGTGGCTTTGTCATAGGCCCTTCAGTTCTATTCCAAAGGAATCGAAACCGAGATGTGAGATCTGTGGCCACCTAGCACGACGAAATTAGCAGGAAAGGTCTGAGAAACCCTCTGGTTGAGAAGCCCTCTGCATTTATCCCTCAAGTGCGTTGGCATGTTTTTGAACGAATCGATATGCAGGCTTTTCTGCTAGTGCATGATATAGCTGTCATGATTGATCAACCGGCTCTATACAATCCTTGCATTGATTTATTGATTGAATTTGATAATTCAGGTTCCAATTCCAAAATTTGTTCTTAAAATTGTATTTCTGAAAAACGTTTACCCATGTTGTCACAAAGCATTTTAAATTTATCACTAGAGTAAGACTAATCAGTAAAATCTCCTGGATAATCATTAGGAGGTTATTTGACTTTATAGTCCCCATAATGGGTAATTTTTTGTAAAAGGACATAAACTCAACAAATACATCCCCTTCCGGGCCAGGAAGTCCCGTCAGCAAAGCTGCAAACTTTCGTACCCCGCCTGCAATGGCGGAAGGTTCTGATTCTATAACTCTGATTTAAGGGTGTTGGATAGATCCGACTTGGAATTTTTTTTTCTAGGCACGGCACTGACTCCATATATATTTTTCCCGAGCATTTGAGAACGAAAGAAAGAAAACTTGTCAAATATCCGGGGTTT